>JAGFZM010000027.1:735232-780115 GCA_017657215.1 Limnothrissa miodon
ATTAATTTCACACTTACATCTATGACTAAGACACTGCAAAACACTGCCTTCTATTTATGGGCTGGATACTTTTTTTGTGTAACTTCCTGAGTTGCACATAAGAGCAACTGCAGTTCAGCAGATAATGCCATCCCATGGGCAACTACAACATTAGGGATGACTTTTCTGTACAAGCAGACTACAAAACAATAACATACACATTAACAACACAAAAAATACAGATAAAACCAGTCAAGGTTTAGCCTACTGTGCTGAAGAGATGATCTAACAAAATATGAATCCTGTGTAACTATAAGATACTGTCAAGCCACTCACCCCTTCTCACTTCCAGATTGGAACTGCAATGCTTTGTATCCAAAAAAGTCTCCACGGGACCCTGACCCATTGTAAATCTTGCTCCCAATAAGGTCTACATTAAAGGCCATAGAAAAAGACACTGCAGGAAAAAAGAGAATTCAGCTCTAGTCAGTCATTGTGACAATATAAAATAAACAAAATTTCTGAAGACCACTTCATTGAGTGGTCTACAATAACTAGTCAGGCGTGTGTAAAAATATTATAATATAAAATTAATATAATATTAAATAGAAGGATTTATCTTTTCATATAAAATGAATGAATTGCAAACACACATTTTACACAGTAGGTTGTGATGAAAGTATAGGCATAAATTTATTTTACTTCTTCTACTTTTACGTGGACATTGATGACGTGTAGACATTTCAAAACAGTGTAAGTATAAAAACGGAACAAGCTAAATCCCATGGATAGCATTTTTCATTCATATTCTTAAAATGGTAATCTCCTACAAACATCACCCATTAATCAACAACATATTTCTAACTGGCATCATTGTTCAACAACTGAATGAGAGATAAGAATTTAAGTGAGACTCAAGACAGGAAACTTGAAGCAGGATGTGAAACAGGGTGTTTGGAGGCCCCATATTCAGTCTTAGCAGAAAAAAAAACACTAAACCGTCAAAATGCCAAATGAAATTTTTCTCTCATCTTCCTCATGTACTTTCTCTAAGCTGTGATTCACAAACTAGTTCCTGATACAGTTCAGCATCACTACTACCTCCAGAAAACCTGTGTCTTCTCAACCAAGGCAATATGAGGACACACCTTTGTTATTTTCTCAATCCAGAATCTGACAAATATCTAAACAAGTTCAAATTCTTAGTTATGAATGTGTTCAGTTTATAGTTTCAGGAGAGAAATGCCTCGTTCAATGAAATTATTCTTTTGAACTAACCTTGTTTGTTCTTAAAACTCAGTCACTGACTGCTGATTACAAAACTAGTGGATTCACACTTTGCTGACAAACAAACACACACACACACACAAGACTAGAGTCCTGTTGCAAGCCACTCTGCAGTGACTGTGCCAGCCATTCGCTGCCAGTGACAAATAAAGACAAAAGCGGTACACTGCTCCACAAACAGTCCAACTGCCATCTACCTGCTATCCATAGGAGCACCAGATGGACAGTTCTGATCAGAGCCATCCTCCTGAGTAACCTCTGGAGAGGGTGAGCCAGCTGGGCAGGTTAATGCTGCATAGTAAGCTTCCTGTAAGTCCTGCGTATGTTCTCATGCTTTTAAAACTGAAGACATGGGCGTTTCACATTCCTTGATGCGCTTTTTTACGCAATTTCCTCTTTTGCGTTTTCTTCCTCTTCACTTTCTGGATGCATCTGAAAAACAGAATCTGTTATACCTAAAACAGGCCGGCCACATGACATCATGCCACTTTTAAGTAGACTACCCCATAATTTTATTCTAGTTCTCACACATAATAAAAGTTATTTTAAAAAATCCACATTTAAAAGTAGTTTGTAATGCTTAAAATTGTGAAATTGATTTTAGTAAATAAACTTACTGTATGTATGTATGAGTGAAAAGTTGCTGAAGTAGTGTGTTATTCTTTTGTTGATGTATTTTTTTTGTTGTTTATTGTGTGTTTTAATTATGAACATCACATGTGTCAACAACATTGGATATAATGGCTTCAAAATGAAGAGAAGCACCTTTATTTGTTTTTAAGATTTAATTCTCCGACCTATTTTGTGTATGACTGTGTGACTATTTCTAGTTTGGGCAATTCCACACAAAATTACTTTTGGTCATGTCCATAACGACAATGAAATGAAGCAAATGATTATTTCACATATTTTATTTTATTATAGCAAAGGCTCAAATACCATGGTATTTTTAGGTGTTGGACGTGGCAAAAAAATGTTACATTTCTAAGGAACTGTCCTATTGTTCCAGCGGTATGTGTTCCCTGTGCTGTTCCTTTCCCTCTGCTGTGCTGTTTACCGCTGCTCAGGTGCCCTGGAGCTGATTGGCTTAATTGGCAGCACCTGCCCAAGCTTCATTAAGCTTGAACAATCCGGGGCCTGGTTATCCTTGCTCAATTTATCCATAACCAAAATATCCCGACTTAATTCCTTATCCTAGTTTTGTGCAATAGGCCCCTGGTGTGGGGACAGCTGGATTATGACGCCTCTGATCCTGGTTTTATGTCATGGAGTTTGTCTTGCATGTTGTTATTTTAGTGTTTTGTCAGTATTTTGTAAATCCCACAAGTTGGGCATTACTTTTACTAACTTTTACTTACTTGTTTGTCCCAGTAGGGCCACGTTAAGGCGGGGTGTAACACCTAAATAAATGTAGACTACTGGTAATTTTAACATTGATCCATAATGAACCAGAAATTGTCTAGAAATGTGGTACATCATCATACATAAAAGGGCTAAGGGGTCCTCTTTCCATACTGAAGGAATTACACTTCTTCAAAAAGACCTTTACAGAGAACTACCTGCTGCTACAGTAAGTCAGACATGTAGGCTATGATGTGCACATCATGTTTGACCCATGTGAGACTATGGCTTGCTTGGATCAGAGTAAACAGGAAGGGTGGAACATCATTACACTCTACACTGCTACACACACAACCACATGTACTATATGACACATCTGACACTTTCCACACCCTTACCAGCTAGGTTCACCCATTTCTTTTTCCCACAGTACCTGAATAAGCCAAAGCGACTAAGTAAGCCTATTTTGCATTCAAAATCAGCAGTTGTGCAACCTTCGCAGAGGAGATGAGTAGCCACACAAATTGCAACACATGTACTGTCCAACATCCCCTCCAAAAATACAGATGAACACACAGACACACACTGCCATGTATCCGGTCTGTCTGTATGTAGAGTTGCTGTGTCTAGAAAGAATTGGTGTTTAGCATTTTTTTTGGCATAAAAGATTAATTATGTCAATCAGCTTAGTAAAGATCAATTAGATCAGATAGTATTATCATGCATTGATTTTGAAGATGTTCTTGTATTCTCAATAAAATGGTGTTACAAGTGTGGTGAGAAGTGAATGGTAGACATGCACTCTATTAACTTTAAATTGTTAATTGTTCATTAATCTAATGTGTAATACAGTCAGGGCACCTTGGTTAACATCAAATTCAAGGACCTTTCAAGGACTTTCCAGGACACATTTTCTTAGATTCAAGGACCACACGGGGTGGCATTACCTACTGCTACCGCTGAATGTGTTATCAATGAACAATAGTTTAATAGTATTTTTAGCTTACAGATATATTGACAATATATGAGCGGGTTGCCAACTTCAGTCAGTTGGCTGGAATGAGTAGGCTTTTCCAACATTTGTGATGATTTATTTTAACTATTATTATCATTATTTTTGTCTACCTGACTCTCTTTGGTAGTTTTAAGTTTGCTTTGTCATTTAATTAGTTCTTAATCATTTCACAGAAATATTTGCATGGTAGGGGTCTGTGATCTGCCCTCCCCCAGAAAATGTTAAAATGTCCTAAAATGTCCTTTCCCGCATTAAACTGAATTTAAATAAGTAACAGCTTAGTTAACAGAGGTAGGCTAAACTAGCGAGACGGCTTCAGAGCACCCAAACAGTCAAAGATTTTTTTTGCGCCTTTGCCCATTGATCAGCCCAGGTTACTGGACACAAGCTATATTATTTTGCTCTTTAGGTTGTGCTTCGCTATATGGAACTGTGGGCCAACCCTCAAAAAAAATTAAAAAGTAGATGCCTTCTGCATTCTGATACATTTGAGGGAGTTGACTTTTATCTGAAGACTTCAATATTGAGCATGCATTCAGGCCCTCAGTATTGAGCTTTTTTTTCTTTTTTAAATCACCTTGTACCCTACTCTGTACCATGCATAAAGGTGAAACGTTTGAGTATACTGTGCATATGCAAAGAGTGATATATCAGTGCAGAGCTTTTCAATCATCAACCAGAGAACATGCATTTTTCAGTTATGCACCAATTGAAACAACAATTGTCATTCGGGATAAGAAGCCATATAACCTGCAGTCAACAGTCTACAGCTGTAGACTGTGAGATATTATTAGATCTTCTCATTAAGCCTCTCTTAGGCAACTCATAGGCTCTTGTAAACAGATTTCCTGTAGCCTACATGTGAACAGGAAATACAAGAATGAAGTACTAAATAAACCAATGAACTCCAATGAATGCCAATAAAATCTGTTGAACAAATAAACTTGAATGAAATTAAATGTCAGTGTAGCACCTGCAGAATTTATGTAATTTTAAAACTGGAGAACTGGAGAACTGACACATGTAAAATTGATGCGAGACTGCCAGACCACCAAAAATATTCAAAAACTTTCAAGGACTGTGTCTTTTTATGCCTATTTTCAAAAACTTTCCAGGCCCTTGAACTTATTTTTTCAAAATCACAAACTTTCAAGGATTTCAAGGACCCGTGGGAACCCTGTACAGTACTGTGGCTTACTGCCGACTGTAGTAGCCTACACTACCAATGCCAAGTAGGCTATTTTTACACTGATGCATAACTGCTCACTTTTTATTCTCTTTAAGCACTTGTAGCTTCGTCTGGCTTTCAGCTAATGCAGTCTCCATCTCTGACCTCTTTTTCAGCTTTAATTTACTCTCACACTGCTCCTGTTTTACCCTCAGGGTGCTCCCCACTCTCCTTCGGCCCCTCTTACCTTCCTCCTCACTCTCACGCTGCTCCCCTCTCACTCTCAGCTCCTCACTCTCCTCCTGCCCCTCTTACTCTCACTCTGCTCCTGTCCTCACGCTGCCCCCCACTCTCATTTTCCTCCTGTTTTTTAAAGAGAGTGTTGGAAGACATTTCCAGTCCCTCTGCTCGTGATATCTTGATTCGGCTAGGCTGTAATTTGACTTTACTGTAAGCATTAGGAAAGATGATTACGGTCAGAAGCTGAAAATGCCTTTTACAATAAACATGATATACATTTTTATACATTTATTATATTCATTATGCATTTACAGAAACACAATCATTATGCATTCTTATAACATAATCCCAGTATATTTTGACCTTTTAAACCCTTAAGGCAACCCCCCCCCCCCTTTTTGTTTTTTTGATGGTTATGCTTGTGTCATTCAATGCCAGAAGGAGTAACTTCAAATCAAGCAAACTGACATGAAAGCCCAGGGTCTTGGCTTTCATTTGAAACCAATTTTATGTTTCTAGGTAAAGGGGTTTTCAAGTTATAAACTTTTGAATGTCTGTAGGCCCTCTTGTTTACAAAAAGTCTCTATGGGAATTTACATAGGGGTCCCAATCAAAACGCATAAACATATTTTTCAAAAATGTATATTCAAAAATCATATTTTTGGCCTTTTTACTTCAATTTTTTTGTGTAACAGGTTGAGAGATGGAGTTAGGACTCAGATTTTTTTATTTGGGGGTATCATATGGATGGTACCTTCATATCTTAGTTAGTTCATAGACATTTGAAATGAGCGGAAAAAAAAAAACTTCCAACCTCTATAACTCTGTGTCCATATGTCACAGAAACATACATATTCCTCTAGAAAAAACTTGAGGGTGTCACCTTTCCAATGGTAAGAGGCACATCCCTGAGTCTAAAACTATGTAGGAACTTTCAATTTAGGTATGCCGTTGTTTTGAAAAAAAGGAAAAATAGGGGTGTGCCTTAAGAGGTTAAATTAAGTAATATGGCTGATGCATTAACCCATAACTGGCTATATTAACTAGAGTGATAATATTTGCCATCATTATTATTGTTTCTGGGGTGAATGACACTTTAGATTAGTATGAGATGGCACTTAGTTATTGCCAGTGAACAGTAAAGAATCCCTCAGGCATTTTCGCTTCTGCCCAATAAACTTCACTAAGCTCTAGCATCACTGCCCTGTTTGAGGGTCGGGGCGTTCCACCTTGAGGGAAAAGTCAGAGATGGGGCATCCTTGGGTCACACAACCCAGGGAGATGACATCCACGTGCGGGGAGAAGTACTGAGGCAGGGTGTCGGGTGTTACCCCTCCACTGGCCTCCACAATTACACCTGGGAATTCCTGCTTCAGCGCCCGGGCAGCAACATGCAGATCCTGTGGACAAGCCAGTGACAGATACAAATTCAAGGCCTGGACACCCCTGGCCATTTAAGTCCTGGCAGGACTGATGAGGACAGACTGATGTGTGGGAAATGGAGTAAACTTGCAAAAAATTCCTGCACAAATACCCCTGTTTGAGGTCACCAAGCGCTCTAGGCAAGAAGAAGAACAACAACAAAAAAGATACAACACAGATTGAATGACAGACCAGGAGCTGGAGCTAACTACTAGGAGCAAGTGAAAATGAAACATGTTTCCCTAGCCCCATTTGGTATCTGTCCTCTTTGTATTTGGTGCATGTTTTACCTACCAACAGTGACCTTAAAAGGTGTCCTATGAGATTCTGCATTATTTAAGTGTGATTTCCTTTTTGCCTGAAATCATAGGCATCTCCCCTTGATCAACTTGCTGTCTGCCCCCTGAAGACAATGTGATAAAACCCAGTCTTGACACTTTGTGCACCAAAACATCACAAACCACAAGCAGCCAAATGGCACTTTTGCTCAAAGTAGCATTACAATTTAAAAAACAGACTGCACTTGGGGTGCTAAGGGTTTCCCCAAGATCGATAACAATCTTGGCAGATGGAATTATCAGACTGTACACATCTTGGCTCCAGATTATTCTCGTGTGGAGATCACATCATTTCACCTCTTGTGAAATCTTAACTGATTAAACATCACTCTATTCATAACTACAGCTACACTACCCAAAACACAGGAAGTAATTTTAACACCTATGCACATTCATGCGGATGCATGTAGCGTGGTAAGTAACACCATTACACTGCATGCTCTGTGCAACACAGACAGGGCCCAAACTGGAAAACACAATTATAAAATCTGGCTACGAATATGAGAAGTGAGAATCAAACTGTGGTGGGTTTGAGGTCGGTAATTTTTTTCTCCAAACCTGCTGAAAATGCAAAAATATATTTTATGGCATTGCTACTCAGACATGGTTAACATTCCAGCAAAAAGAAGCCACATACCAATAAGAAAGCAAGAATTTGTCTGTCACAAAAAAGAAAATAGCAAGTGAAAGTAAAATAATGATTGCATCTGTGACTACCAAAACGAACCGATTACCAGTGCCACTTGGCCACACACATCAAAATCCCTAAAGAGGCTCAAAATAGGAGGGGAGAGTAACCATATCGCTCCCTACTGGTAATGTTCCTTTACAAGCAAAATTAATGAGAAAGTCTTTTTAAAAATGTACATTTTTGTTTACACTTAAAAAATTAAAGGTATAGTTCTTGGTTTTTAACCCTTTAAGCCCCTTTCCCAGGTTGTCTAAAATGCAATAAAGTGGTTGACACTGAAATTTTGACGATTGCTCCCGTGTCGGCTATTTGAGAAATCACCTCTGCCTGCTTCAAAATGGCTAGCATTGGGCAAACGGAATAACCGCCAGATAAACAACTCAGAAAAAAAGTGCTTTTAATAAAAATTTAAAAATGGGTAAAACTGGGCAAAACTTGAAAAGTCCCACAACTAGACCTCACCCCAGGTTTGAAGTTGTCAAGCATGATGATCTCTGCTCCGGCTCTGGCAGCCTCCCGCCCCTCCTCCTCGCTCCTGCACTCCACCTCAATCTTGGTACTGAAGCCGCACACTGACCGGGCGTCCTCCACCGCCTGCGGAGTCAAACAAAGAGTCAGTCTTTCTGTTCCAAGTCCTTGCTTATCAGATAACTGAGATTGTTGTCTTTGGAGACTTTAATGAGGCTTCACATAGATGATATAATGTGCATCAAGACTTTCCCACTTTCTACAGTCTGGGGCAATGCGGGGCAAATGTTGTTTTTGCAGAAGAAGAAGCAATGCAGGAAAACTCTTTTTGGCTGTGTGAGAACCAGATCACAATGTTGTCCATGCAGGACACCACCATGCAGGTCACATAAGCCACATTCCAAAAACCGTGACTGCTTTAAAGTTTGATGGGGGAATGATGTCACATATGGGATAGGCCATAATCTTTAGCCAAGCTGGTTATGAAGATACCCTTGGTCCACCAATGGGTAGTATAGCCTGCATCGGTAACAGCTGCACAGCCAAAACAGTCGGTATGGGTAAGGCCACCTTCCTCCAAACTTGGTGAATGAAATGCAGTCCTCTGCATGGCCCCCAGTCGAATGCCCTGAATGATGCATCCAGACACCCCGCTGCTACTCCGCTAAGTTCTGCTATTACTAGTTCCAAATAGATGGTTGCTATGAATCACTGTTCACTCTGTTCACTTTTCAATCACTCCTACATCCAGCGTAACAGACTTGAATTTCAGTTCTTTCATAAGGGTACAAACGGGGATAAAGTTAAAAGCAACACATCTACGTCTTTCCCAATGTGTGCCAGAGCGATTGAGTGCATGCGCTGAGATGAGAGAGAAATGGATCAACTTGTCTAAGTTAAGGAAAGAACATAGTTCACTCCCCTGGCTGTATATACCTGTTTGATGCTCCCAACAGCCCACACGTGGTTGTCCTTCAGCATCACCATGCTGCTTAGGTCGTGCCGATGCATGGATACCCCTCCCACCATCATGCTATACTTCTCCACCAGACGGAAGCCTGGGGTGGTCTTACGTGTTCCTGCAACCTGTCCGTGCCACCCAGCAGCCTGTGCAAGATTCTGCAGCTGTGCGCAGCGCGTGGCGATACCTGAGGCCCGGGCAAGGCAGTTTAGGGCGGGCCGCTCCCCCAACAAGACACACCTTGCCGGACCGGTGACAACCGCAGGAAGAGTTACTGGGTTCGGACCTGATATCACAAAGGAAATGGAACATAGAAAGTTCTTAATACCTCATCCACATCAGTTTAAGTAGCTTAAGCATGTTATGCTTTATTATGTCATCCACTATAATAGTGTTCCATTTTGCTTTTGTTCCAATCACATCTTTTATAAAACTATGGCCCATTCAACCCCTAATGTCACACATTAACCATGCTATGTTAATGGCTAATTCATGTGACCCTTTGGCCACATGATAAGGTATGTTGTCTACACCCACAGGCCTGAAGATATAAAACTCCTGATATTTCCATCTCCAGTTAGAACTGAAGTTATCAGGATAGAAAGGATTCATCTTCAAGCTCAAAAAGAAGTCCAGTTGTCTAACTGAACACTATGACTAGCATGACCTGGATGAACAAATCTTCACTGACATATCAAACCCACCCAGCATTTGGCCCTCCCTGTAGGTCCATTCAACTGTGCATCCTAGTTCTGTGAAGACTGCACTGAAGAACGGGCAGCCCGCCAGTACAGTGCCTGGAGTTTTGCACAACAGTCGGGCCTTCACTTCTCGTGACCCCACACACACTCCTGCCAGGTCAAAGTTCGGCGTGTCTTCCATGAGCCATTCCTGTGCAAGTCGGCTCAGTGTTTGAGGAGGGATCGTATGGGAGAGGTCACGTGATTGCACCGACATATGCAAAGTTGAGGAGACTCAGTTTACAGCAAAAAGATGCCTTTGTTGAGAAAATAAAACATTTGTCATGTCATACAGTTGGGAAGAAAATAGCTGTTGTTGGTTTGTGGCCACATTCAAATACACTTTCTGCTAACGTTCTGTTAAGTTTACTGTGCTAGAAAGCTGATAAAAACATGCAGACTTCTGTGTAGCAGAACAAACATCAAAGCCTGTTGGCCTACAGACACTTAGCCTACCTTTATTTTAATTTGGCATAAGTAGTCGTCGAAAAGCGTTCTTCTTGTTGTTTTTCTTCTTCTTCTTTATTGGCAGTTAGGAGAGAGTTTGTTGCAGGACACCAAATCTGATAAACTATGTGGCGTTAACTAACATAATGTTACATGTACGTAGCAGTAGTCTCACGGTCAATAATTTCGTCAGGCAATGTACACATTTTTTTTTCTTCAAAATAAAAGTAGCTTTGCCTGAAACACTGGGAGGACAATCAAGTCCTCTGAACAAATAAAAATAATTTTCCAGGATACAACCATTTAGAATACAGGACTAAAATACAATGTAAAATGACTAACTTAACTTTCGTAGCTAAAATGTAAAAATGTTTTTAAAAATTGAAATTGTTTTAATTAGCCTACCTATTTAGTTCAATTCACCTCACATTCCACATCACCATTCTTCCAAGCAACAAACTGCACCCGCTACTCAGACATGAACTACAGCCTGAGACGTTTGCTACAACCACATCAGGACTATATTACCCATTGCTACAGCTGGGGGGCTCCACTAGATTTTCTTTTCTTTTCTAAACATGTATATCAATGCGTCACTTCCGTGATGTACATAAGCACTGACGGACACTAGAATCTAGCAAGTGGGTCATCTTTGTGGCAAGCTTTGCCAACACTACGTTAAGTCGTCGAGCAACGTTTGCTTAAGAACGGTTTGGTAGCAAGAAAATATGTCAGACAAAATTAGTATGTCGTTGGACGATATCATCAAACAAAACAAACAACAGAATGGTGGCGGAAGGCCACGCAGAGGAAGCGGCAGCCGCGGTGGATTTCGAAGCGGCTCGGGCCCAGCGAGACAAAATCGACAAAGTTTCAACCGGGACAGACCGAGACCAGCTCCATACTCCAGGGTAGGACAATAACTGTACACCCAGATACGATAAGTGCTCTTGAAAACAGGACACATTCGTTGTTTTTGGTGAAGGCTCGACATGGTTTTCCACCATTCTAAAGTTAGCCGGCTAACGGTGCTAGCATTGGCTAACTAAGCATGCGTGTAATTCACCACTTACTAGCTGGGTATAATTAACGGATACCAACACTAGAGTCGAATTGTGGTCGATTTTTTTTATTAACTCCTCGAACCAATCCGCTCTCAATCTGAAGAAAATGTGTAACTGCGGCCATTACATCTGAACACCTACTCCGGTGTAACGGTAAATGGTATGGCCAACGCTTTTGGATTGTTAGCCCATAATGAGGGTTAACGTTACCTGTATCATGTTTGACCTGGCCGTTTCTTTTGAGTGTTTTAACTTGGGGAAGTAACATCCAGTTGAATTAAGCCTTGTAACAACAGAGATAGGCTTCTCCCTTGTAACGTTACATAACGAACTTGAACGCCGAAAGTTCGCTTTCAGGTTTGTCAAATCAGTAGATAAGAGTACCTTAAGATCGGATGCTATCCTCATCCGCGAAGAAGAATGACCACCAATGTGGACGAATCGGGCAGAGCGTAACTTTTAAAATGTCGCCTGTTTTTATTCCAAAACCATTTTACGTGGTTCCTTTGAATGAAAAGACTGTAACAATTGGTCAAACTCTAAGAACTTGGTGTAAGGCTGTGAAGATTCTCATTCATTCAGGTTTGGTAGTCAAGCTCAAAGAAGTCCATTTGCCTTTACAGAACACTGACAACTTGGTGTAAGTTCTTTCTTGTATGAAATGTACTTATGCATGATACTTTTTTCCCCCCTTCACTTGCAGCCAAGGGAACTTCCAGACAAATGGCAGCATGACATGTTTGATGATGGTTTTGGAAGTAGCAGAGTTCAAAGGCAAGACACTAGTCCAGTTGTGGGCTTGGAGACCACTGGCAAGCTTTTGGTGTCCAACCTGGACTTTGGTGTGTCAGACGCTGACATAAAGGTACTTAACAACTGACATTATTTTTAGTATTTCAAGGGTCTACTTTTGACTTGATGCAAGTGAACTGTGATCTGGATGAGGGGGTCCATACTGAGGCCGAATGCCATTAATAACCATCATTATTTAATTGGGGTGTTGAGGGACACACGGTTAAAGCTAGGGTCTACGATCTTTGGAGCATGCAATTTTTAAGATATTGCTTGAAATACTCATTCACACCCCCATTGCAACCAATTAATTAAAAGTTTTGACAAAAATTAAGTTTTAGTGGCCTCTAGAACGAACAATCCAGGAAGAACACTATCCAATCATACTGAACAGTCCGTTCAGTATGATTGGATAGTGTTCTTCCTGATTCTGACGCATCTATCAAACTGCAATCTGCTGCTCCCTCCCTCCCCCTCTGCGCGTACCCTTCTTGAACGAATGCGCATGCTCAGAAGCTTGGCAGGAAGCTAAACTAGAGCCCGCTTAGTTGGCACCGAGCATTATTAAACGTATAGTTAGCAAATACGGCAACAATGATTTAGTCGTTAGGAGAGGGAGGGCCCGGGGGGAGGAATCGTTGTACACTGAGGGGAGGTATTTGGGCGGGATGCTTTTTTCAAATCTGTCTGAGGCTCAAGTGATTTTCAGAAACGTAGACCCTAGCTTTAAGTAATGTAGCTGGTTTGATGAAGTTGTGCCTATGGTCCTGGCACCTTGTTTGATTCAGAGTGCCCCCATGTTGTTAACATAAGGTTTTTTTCTCATCCTAAAGTCTTGTTTTGCTGGATTTTTTTTGTAGTCCATTTGATTTTGTATTCAGTGGTTGTGCCTTCTGATCTTTGCTATAATGGCCATATATAGATTTCAGATGGCTCTAAGTGGTCAGTAAATAGTGTTTATCCATCCACCTAACTGATACAGTAATTAGCAAACCTGCATGAAAAGTAGAACCTTTTTTTTTTTTTTCCCAATAAGAAGGGAAAAAAAGGTTTCCTTGAGGATGAGTAGTTAACATGCAAAACAGAACATGTGGATTAGTGAAGACATCTACTAGGCCTAAGCCTCATTAATTTCATGGATGTACATGAAATCTTAGATTTTCTGAGAAAATCTTAGGCTTTTGTATGTCATTATAGTAATGGGTGGAATTTGAAGAGACTGCAAATGGTGCATAGGGCTTGGGGTTTTTTTTTTTTTTTTTTTTAAATGTGCTTCTCACTGAATGGTCAGTAGGGCTCACTGGTGTTCCTAAATGAGTACACAGCAAAATATAGCTTTGGTCATGTTTTATTTGGCCTTCTGTTTTTCCATTATGTATTTCACAGACGGGGCTAAAGCTTGAAATGTGTCCAAATGTTCTTATAATGTTCTTTATTTTAGGAGTTATTTGGAGAGTTTGGTGATTTGACCAAAGCAGCTGTGCACTATGACCGTTCAGGCCGGAGCTTGGGGACTGCTGATGTCCACTTTGAGAAAAAAGCGGATGCACTCAAAGCCATGAAGCAGTATAATGGAGTCCCTCTTGATGGCAAGTCTACTGTTTTGTTCAGTTCTAATTGATTCAACAGTAGTTGATGTTTAGAGTTTAATCCATTGTGGTGGTTGCAGGTCGCTCAATGGAAATCCAGCTGTTGACTGGACAGATCACATCAAGTCGGAGATCACCATCAAGGCGAAGGTCTGACCTATCCTCTTGTTGTATCTACCTTCACATTGTTGGGCATCTTAGAATTGGCCACTTAAAAAGAAGCACATTTGAACTGTGTTGAGAGGGGTATGACATGGAATTGTGCTCATTTGGTCTAATAAAAAAGGAATTCTGCAACCCACTCTGATCTTAACCAGTCTGACCCTGTCTCTACTTGACTTGAAGAGAAATGGGGTTTATAGATGGGGTTGCAAATTTTCTTGATTACTACGCCAGAAGGAGAGTATATACATGCCATATGACGGTAGAAAATATCTCTTCCTTTTTCTGCTTGTCTTGATGCTCAACTACAGAAGCCAAATTGTAATTGGAAAGAAATATCAGAATTTTTTTTATCAGCATCTTGGCCAGGATGCTGATGGGCAAGACTTGATCCAAATTGATGACCCATGCTAGAATGGAGCTATATGTGCAACCAGACTTGGAGAAGAGGTGAATGAATTGGGTGAAGGTCAAATTTAAGCTGAGGTGGTTCATAAAAATCTGACAGAATGCTATGCATATCTGCATGCATTTTCATCCATGGTTATGCAAATTGAAAACAAGAACTAATGTGCTCCTCGCTAATTCAACAGTTCTGAGAAGCTCTGTGGTTCAGGCCATTTTTGACAAGTGAGGTAATGAGGTTCGTTTGAATTGTAAGTGCACTTTAAGATCTGATAAAATTGCAAGAAGTGCTAACCAAACCTTGGATGTTTTTGACAGCTCAAACGAAGGAGGACGTGGAGGGGACAGAGACTCAGAATCAGGGGGAGTGAAGCGCCGTGTCCGTCTTGGTGCACGAGAGACTGAATCTGCCGGGTCTTTCAGGCGGGAACGGCTTGGCGTGCGTGACTCAAATTTCGGCAGTTCAAGGCGTGGGGGTGGTGGTGGTGGTGGCTACAGAGCAAGAGGAGGCCGAGGGGGACGACGAAACGAAACGAAACAGCTCACTGCCGAGGAGCTGGACGCACAGCTTGATGCTTACATTGCCAAGGTATGTAAACATTTTTGTTTTCAATTTGTATTTACTCATGGTGTTTGGCCAATTACTACTGATTCTTGGATCCATTTTGTTTGTGAGGGAACAGTGTTAAAAGGCCGTTTCTGCAATGCAAACTCTCCATTTTAGTTATATAATCTCACAAGGCCTTGTCGTGTGTGTTCTTTGTACAGTTCCAGAAAGGGGACTGCAACTTCACCCAAAAATAATGGTTTGTTATTTCCTGTTTTGCAGATGGACACCAGTTAAGTGGCATCGGATGTGAAGTGCTTGGACTAGCCATTCCCTCCTCCTATGGAGAAATGCCAGTATCGGACCTCAGGATGGACTTTTTTTTTTTTTTTTTTTAAGAATTTCCACACAATGGGTTATGTTCACAGTTGATGGTCTATGGAGAGCTTTTATGTTTTAGTTATTTTATTTTTCACTGAGCTATGTGTAAATGTATGCTCTTGAATATTTTAATTGCATAGTGGGTTTCTGTAAACACTTATTTTTTTTGTAATCCTGTATTAAACCTACTGTGCCTTTGTATCTCCTGAGTCCTGACTCTTGAGTATGCCTTAACAGGCTTACAATTAAGTGAATACCCTACTGCTTGTTGCATGTAAAGAGTTTGTTTTCTCTTCCCTGACTTGCTGAATTCTGTTCCGCTCTTAAATATGTCTAATCTGCGGGGGATGAAGAGACAAATCGTTAAGGGGGATAAATTATGCTCTTGCAGGTTAAATATGTTGGATAACTGATATCTGCGAGGCATTGGTATCTTGTGCAGACATGGAAGATGTATTGTGTAAAGCAGTGACAGAAAATCCAAACTTGGATCAACAAGTGCGAGCCACTCCTTCAAGTCGCAGATATCTGACATGCCTCCGGGAACTTACGCTGCGTCTTTCCCGGAAGCGGCTAGTGCGGTGCGGGCGTCTCCGCTTTCAGTTCGCCATACTTGCACAAAGCGGTAGTGCACAGACAATTGGTGGAGGCAGCCGTGAAAAAACATCGGTGGAAGCGAACGGTAAGATGTGTTGCAAATAAGTATGCATCTTGCGACAGAGCTTATCTGTATGATGGCCAAATTCATTTAACTGGCGAGACGGAGATCCAGTTAGTCTTGTGGGGCGTTTTGTCAAAGCACCCACAGAATGTCGGCTTTCGACGTCGGTAATGATCGAATATTGTAAGGTTTCCGTTGATTGTCCGGTGCGCGTTCAACGATGAGGCAAAGCTTTTTTTTGTTGATTGAGCTGGGTTTCATAAAGCTAGGGTAAATCTATCTGGTGAACTGTAGAGCATCTCGCGTTTTAACAAGTAATGCCTTTCACGGTTGATACAGAGTAGCCAACTGTCAGAAACTGGGATGGTGTTCCTAATCGAAGATAATTAGCAAAGGCATCGTAAATCATAGGTTGGTGAGTCGCTTTGTCGAGTTGGAGATCTTAATTCCCAACTTGCTGCAAGAATGCCTTTTTGCTATTCACTCGGCACCTCTATTGTGAAATGCGTGTAGCCCCAAAACACGTTCACATAATCATATACAATGGCGAAATATACCTATTGGGTAGCCTAAATCTCCAGGCATCGATTGTAGCAGGCCACATATATTTTTGTAATTTAACGTTAAACAGCGCTAAATAAGCTGATTACTGACCTGGCATGCTGCGCTATTTAGTTGTTAGGCAAGTATTTCACAAATGGCTGACTGTTCTTTTACAGTCGTCTTTGTTAATTAAAGTGTTCCACAGTCTCTTTAAAAACTGAGCCATGTATTGAGATGTTTTAATTGAACCGACTAAAGCTTGCCATGCATCTGATTGTTGGAAGTTGTAGGCCTATAGCCTACTAGACTTAATGTGTGTTTCAAAACATACACAACCTTTCTCAGGGACATGCATGTGTCCTGGAGACAGACAGATGAGTGAGTCACAAGAGAGTCCGCCTAGGCCTAGTGTGTCCATTATATCTCTTTGTCCCTCTTTTCCAATTGGGAAGTAGGCTATTACAATGGTTCCATTTCACAGCCGCCACAAAGTCGCAGGTATTATTATTGAGGACCATATGATTCTGATTAATTTGAGCAGAAACAGATTTATATTGGGTGTCAAAGAAAAGAAGAAAAATATGTTGATGAGGCAAAGTGTCTTAGAGCAACATCAAAAGAAAAATGCACAATATGACCACTGACCATTTCAACCAAAAGCTGTGGCCACAATACTAAATTATGGCCAAAAAACTAAACTGTAAAGTTTAACCTCAAGGATTCAAACTGTGCTCTGCAGAAAATTGTAATTATCTGTTGCCCTGAAGTCAGTGTAAGGAATTCAACTACTTGTTTCTACAGGCCCAGATAAAAAAACAAAAAAACATCAGGTATGTGACCATTGGGATTTGGTATGTTGTATGTGACAGATATGTGACCACCTCAAGTAAAATGTATCATCCATCAAATCATTATAAGAAACAGAGGTTTGGAGGTGGTGTTTTTTCTATGATATAGGCTGCCATATTTGGAACTGCATATTTGGAATGTTTTTTTTTTTTTTTTTTTTTACAAATGCTTCAAATAGACCCATATGTTCATATAGTATGCCATCGCTTAATGTAATCGATTATATCACAGTGACTACAACAGGGGTGTGCAAACCTTTCTGTTTTCATGTCACATACTGAAAAAAGGGTCCATGCAAAAACCTCAATCAGTTAAGTGAAGTGACTATGCTGTAGTACTTAATGATACTTTGGGCATTATGTCATAACTTGTATGGGTATTATTTTGGAGCATTATCTTTTAATGGAAAATGTGTCTATCTATGACAATGTTCAAAATCACAATGACAATGCAGAGACTATGTCTGATTTCATAATGAAACATTAAAGGTCCAATGTGTAAGACGTTCGCTAATCCTGCGCCACGCAGTTCAAAGTATGTATTACAGCTACGGTAGCCTTCGCTATTCAAAACACCAATATGTCAAACGTCTAGCTAAAAGCAGTGGCAACAAGTGACAATGTAAATGAGGAATTAAATAATTATTTTTCCATGAGTGAGATGAAGTAATATTGATATTGTAGGTCTGTATCTCACGACTCGACCGAAAACGAACAAAAGGCTACTTTTGTAGCCACGGTTCAATAAGAAAGAACAGCTGCTTTGTATCAGATGAACATCACTTCTTCCCCTCTCTTGCTCTGTAACATTATAACTATAACAACTAGCTCACAGCTTACTCACATTCAAATGCAGAGTGAGATAAAATTATAATTATATAATAATATATTATAAAATATTATATTAATATTGTATTATATAATAATAATATAAAACCTGGGACACTGTAAAAAACTTTCTGTATACAGTAAAAAACTGTATACTGTAAAAAACGTTCTGTATACAGCTAATACAACATTAGAGTTGTTATATTTAAAGAGGCTGCATTTAAAATATTGTTAGTTTCAAATAACATGACTTGGTAAGTCACATCAATCTCTACTAGGCCTGGGTGGAATGTGTGAGTCTGTACATTTAAATCTTGATCAAGACACAAGGCCACTTGTGGAAGAATAGGACTGATTATGTGGATTGGAAGGCTGTCAAGGCAAATATGCACTTCCTGTCTTTGTCAGTGGTTTAAAGAATTGTTCCACTCCATAAACATGCCTAAGCACAAAACAGTATTACCTTATCAGTTCATGATTTGTTTACCATGATGATTTAAAAATACATATATATTTCCTCATTGCAAGCCAAATAAGCAAATTTAAGACATGTTGGCTCTGTTAAGTTGTGCCTGAGATAGTGGAAGAATACCTCAAAGTTCTCTCGGTGCTTTACATTCTTTTGTCTTCTGTCACCATTTTCCATGATTTAAAAGTCTGTCTGTGTATCCCGCCCCCTCCATCTTCAACCTCTCTTTCTTCTCGCTTTCTTACGGCTACCATTTTCCTTTCTCTCTCACCACAACACGTCTGTTAGTCATGGCTGAGCAGGAGCCCACTAAGGAACAGCTGGCCGCCATTGCTGCGGAGAACGCAGTGTCCGAGAGCGAGACGGTCAACTACAGGCCCCCCGCCCTGAAGACCCTGCAGGAGATCCATGAGCTGGACAAGGATGATGAAAGCTTACAGAAGTACAAGAAGGCCCTGCTGGGAGACGGCCACGAAGCTGGTGTGTGTGTGTGTGATGATGTGCCTGTGATGTATGTATATGGCTATGGATATGACTATGAATGTGGTGTGCGTGTATGTTTGTTTGTGTCTGTGTGTAGATGGTGTCTGTTTGATTGAGAGATCCATATTTGGTGTATGCCAAAAAGTCAGGATATTCATGATTGTGTGTGAGAGAGTATGCCAGGGACATGTCGATGGCTGTGATATTAACATAAATTTAATGTGTGCATGTGTCTGTGTCTGTTAAAAGGGAGGATCCATAGTTGGTGTATACATAAAGCTATGATTGTGTTTGGGATTGTGTTTGGGCACAAATGTATTTTGAACTATCCCTGTAAATGTGTGCTCTTATTCCATGTGCCGGCAAAAAAAAAAAACCACTATAATATTTACATGTATAATCTGGCTACGACAAACAGACCAGGCTCAATCCTATGGCCAGAATCAGAGGTTGCCTTTTAAACTGGCTCTGAATTGTAACCAGCAATATGACGTTGAAATCATGACCTGTCAGTGCTTTTGTGTGTGCGTTTTTTGCTCAACGTTCAAAGAAAAGCCAGAGTTCAAGTCTTCAGAAGTCAATGCCATAGACGATTCAAACGACCACTGGGGGTTGTTTTAACACTATCACAACCTTGCCATCATTCAGTTAAGCCCACCCAACGACACTTTACAAAGATAGAAAGTTGTGATTGGTCCAACCAGTCTTGCTTCCACTCTGATCCCACAGTTTTCCCCCAATGCTGGGGTTGTCAGGTTGAATTGGTCCCTTAGCTTTGCTGGAGCTTGGCACTCGCTGGTGCTTTGTGTGTCATGAGTTTGTGAAATGACTCACCTACATGTGCATGGCGTGTGTGTCTGACTCCAGTGCAGGCAGTGTTGTCTGTGCACAGCCCTTTACAATGTTTGGCCTACAATAGAAGGTTTATGTGTTTGTGGGTTATTCCCTTATCAGGGAATAGCATACTCCAATAACATTAAATGGGTCATGTACATCATGTGTTAGGAAGTTGTCTCTTCTGCACAGCTCTGAATGCTCTATTGCACTCAGTCATTGTTGATTGCTGAACCTTGCCAGTAATTTTTCAGATTTTAATACAGAGTATGTGGCAGCCAAACAGAGTGGCTAATGTGTGTGTGTGTGTGTGTTTGTGTGTATGCACGTGTGTATTTCATCTGTTGCAGACCCTTCTGTCCCGAACGTCCAAGTGACCCGATTGACCCTGGTGTGTGATGCTGCTCCAAATCCCCTCACTCTGGATCTGCAGGGTGAGTGTCTCCATGCTGAAACGTTTACTTGACTCAAATAAAGCAATGAGTTTTCACCAATTTTTAAAATAAGCTTTACCTATTCTTTTTTTTTTACTATTCTTTTGAAAATGCTATATTATAATGCATGAGCAGCCATCACCCTGCTGCTTTTAGTGATATGTGCAAATAATCATCCCCTGACAGAATGTGAGACTAGGCTACTTTGCTATCTCATGTCGGTGAGAAAAAAGAAACAAAAGACTCAAAGCAAGCGAGTAAGGCAGTAGTTTGCAGCAACTGCATGGTTGACCTGTTTATGTCAGTTGGATGTCAAAGCCAACAGCAGATAAAATGAGCATGAAATGAGTATTTGAGCAAATGAGCAATTTCTTTTGGAATGATTCTTAACCTACCTGAACTGGCCCTGGTCAATAAACTGGCCCTGGCGATCAGCTTGGTGGTTGACTGGTTGAGCACCCCTGGCATCACTAGTTTCTCAAGTACACTGGACTTTTTATTTTTTTTACAGTGAAGCTTCTCTTATAAATCACAGTGCAGCAAAACGCACAGAATACATTTCTAGAAATTTCACAATGTATCTTACTAGCATTATGTACCTTGTGACCTTGTGGTGGGTGTGTTTGTGTGTGTGTGTGTGTGTTGTTGTTGTTGTTGTTGTTTGTGTGTCTAACAGGAGACCTGGAGGAATATAAGAAGCAAAGTTTTGTTTTAAAAGAGGGGGTTGAGTATAGAATTAAAATCAGCTTCAAGGTAAGAAATCTTCTAATGTTTTTTCTGTTGTTTTTGTTCTGTTCATGATGATGAATGTCCCCGTGGATTCTGGTGATTTATCTTCAGAACACCAACAGAATTTTCTGAGCTGATGAGCTGAACACATTTGTTTAATTTATTCACATATTACTAAATATCAGTATCAGCTGTCAGTAAACTGTTTAGATTTACAGGCGATGCAGCTAATGTGAGGGGAAGTTACTGTAGTATGCCCAATGGCACCAAGCTGCAGTCAGTAGCATAATACAGAAACTGCAGGTTGGAAACGGCCTAATCTCCTAATTGGTTACACTCAGTGCAACCAAGTGTGGTGTGATATATTGTGACATCCCACATGAGGAGAAATTGGTCTGAAATGTGAGCGGTCTAATTGCTGTTACTAAGAATACATACCCTCACCATAGCCACGGCTCACCTCAGCATTCTCCTGACAGGTGAACCGGGAGATTGTGTCTGGCCTAAAGTTCACCCAGCAAACCTTCAGGAAGGGAGTGCGAAGTAAGTCGTCTTTTTTTATACTTCTTTTTAAATATGTCCCACTGGCTTTTGCTGAGTGCAATTCAAGGCTTGATGTCATTAAACTTACAGCCAGAATCTGACAGTGAAAAAATATATATATATTTTTTATATCTGTGGAATTTGTGGAATGTGAGTGAATTTAAAAACTCTTCAAATCTGAATGTAATGTAACCTTAAGAGAATATGGAATTACTCTGGTTAGTAATTGAGTGAGTTAGAATGCATGTAAATGTCCAAATAAAAATGTAACTGAATTATTCACTTTCTGAATTACAGTTTCAATAGAAAAAGCACAACAATGCAGGTGTGACACATTTATTTATGTGACATGACATTCCATGCCATGGACGAATCAGAACTCGGGCGCACCTTTGATGCACCAATACACACAGATAAGATCATTGGAAAAAGTGTATGAAAGGGTTATGAAAATTTAAATGGAGTTTGACAATATACTACACTCATGTACATATACTACAGTAGGCCGAGGGCATCTGTCTAGTTGAAAGATCAAGGTCAAGGTTTTCCAGTAGAGCTACATCTACCAGTGCCACTAAGTTGTGCAGGTATACATTCTGTGTGCTATTCTTCATGTGATAAATGAATGCTCCCCTTTCTCTGTGACGGTTAGTCACTGGCTTATTTGACTCTAGTAGATATTTGGTGTTGCCAAACGTAAATAAACTTTGACATATTTCGGTAGGTCGATACTAGTCACGGTTGGTCACTGGCGTATTTGTCCTTCAAATATTGACTGTGTCCTTGTGTGTCCTTCCTTCCCGCTCCTCTACACCTGCAGTTGATAAGTCTGACTACATGGTGGGCAGTTATGGCCCGCGGCCTGCCGAGTATGACTTCCTAACCCCTCTGGAGGAGGCTCCCAAGGGCATGCTGGCCCGTGGCACCTACAACATCAAGTGCAAGTTCACGGACGACGACAAGCATGACCACCTCTCGTGGGAGTGGAACCTCAACATAAAGAAGGACTGGACAGATTGAGCTGCCCCTCTCCTGTACCCTCCCCCCCTCTCTACTCCTCACCTGTCCATCAATTCATTTCGTTATCCATTCCCTCATTCATTTTTTTTTTTTTTACTTCTGAAAAAATCTGCTCCAGCTGAAAATCTCCCCTTCTTTTATTTCCCTGACATCTCCTTTCCCCGGTTTTCATTTCCTCTACCCTTCCGTCCAGAGGTTCTCATCCATCTTGGTTAACCCCCCACCCCCCATTTCTTCCGTTTGATCAACTAACAACTACACTACTACATCTTCTCCGCCTTCTGACCAACAAACCAGACCACTAGATCTACCACAGATGTCTTGTGTGGTGTACTAACCACTACATATATCAGCTTCTACGGTGTGGCCTGCTAATTGTGCCAATACTCGTCTTGAGCAGTCACCAGTTAACCAGACCACCCCTGCTCTTCACCATTCCTTAAATCAATCACACTAACTACTTTGTCTTCCACTGTCTTAGCAAGGGGGAAATTTTGTTCCATCCCAGCCAGCCCCACATCCCCAAACATGCATTCATGATACTCTTTTTTATTGAATAAGTCAAACACTGTAACAGTCAAAACTCTAAAACCATGAGGGTTGCACCATTGGTCAGTCAGTCAGCCAGTTTGATACCTTACGGTCTAAGTCTGCTCCCCCTCCTGCCTCACCCCTCCAGTCTTGCTCTCATTTTTAGCACTCCACTTGTCCTACTTTTGACTTGTCTCTCTTTTCGCTTATGATTTCTTTCTTTCACCAAGTTCTGCCTTGTGAAATGCCTCCTGAAAAAAAAAAAAAAATAGAAAAGTGCTGTTCTGTTTTTAGTTGCGTCTAGCAGCTCAGATACAAACAAGCATGAGACTCTTCCCACGGAGAGGCACAGTTAAAGTGAGTAATGCGAGAGGACATGGTGAGAGTTTTTCAGGCCCGACAGATACGGTGAGGGCAGTAGCAAATAGCCAGGGAACAGCAAAGACATTCTGCCACACGGTGACAGGGTCAAACAAACACACATGCAACAAACCCACAAAAAAAAAAATCGAACTATCTCAACCTCACAATGAATGTTGTCGTCTTGGTTGTAAACTGATCCAGCTTTTGAGTACGACCAGCGACATGTGCGGTCAGTGCAGTGCAGTCTTTGTTGCATAACGGCAAAAGCTCCACACCAAACATCTGAATGTCAGCAGCTAAGGGCAATCACACCTTCGCCCCCCTGTCAGTATCACCCTCTTTAGTGTGCAAAAACCATGACTGAAGAATCCCGACTGAAAAATAGTACTAACATTCTCAAGTCACACACTGGATCTTTCTAGCATGAGGTAGCAATAGAGAAAAAACAGATGGCGAATCCGCTTCTGCCTTACTGGAAAAGACGGTAATGGAGGCAGATATAGATCCAAGTAACTTTTTTTTGTTTTGTTTTGTTTTGTTTTTTTGTACACACTCTACAGCAGTAACTTTTCTGTCATGACAGCACATTCCCAGCTTGCTTCTAGCACTAAGAAGGACCAATCACGAAGCTTACTTAATGTGCCAACTAGTTTGGGACCCTTCAAAAAATCTAGCACTCTTTTTCAAGACATCAAAAATAGGAGAACAAGGACATTAGAAACATTAAACAAGACACAACTGCATGGGACGTTCAGCAAATCAAGGGTCACCTTAAGTCTTGCCTTAGAGCACCTAAAAACCTTTTTGTTGTGCTCACTCAAACATATTACACTATGTGAATGTACAGCAGGCAAAATGATGAGCTGCTTCAAATGATTGTGTTTTGTAAGTGGCTTGAGAAAAATGACTGTCTGGGAAGACGAGAAACATGATTTATCTCCCATCCTTTACCTTACCTTAACCCAAAAGTATTCTCTGAAGCACAATGTGACACCCTAGTGAACAAAGATAGTATATTTCTCTCGCAGTACTCTGCACCTGGTCAGGCATTAAGTTGCCCCCTCACTATCCTTCACTTTAGCCAACGAACAACCTGAGGAACAGGAGGCCTTAAAAAGGACCACTTTGGTCTATTTAAAATCAAAACACTAATGTCTAATTAACCTGAAACTTTTTTTTGTGATTAATTTGCCTTAAAAGACATTTTGTCTGAACACAGCTTCTGGAGCTGTAAGAAACAGTTTCCATATCTCTCTGGACTTCCCTGTATCCTTAAAATCCTTCCAAAGGTCAGAGGTCATGGATGCCAGGTAGCATAGCAACAGATGATGGTTTTTACCCGTTTGTCCAAATGGCAAAGACCTACCTTTGTCTCTTGCTTTTACATTGATATGTATCAGTTCAGGGTTGGTGTGTTGAGGCAATATGGCAAACTGTTATTCCACCTGCTAGAATAGCATATCCTTCACATTTAAGCCTTATTGCCTTTATCTCCATATCATCATCATGGAGGAAAAGCAGTGTAACTCACTAGAAAGTTAGCCAAGACAGATTTAGCATTGAATTTTGGGTCCGCTGCTCCTAACTTTTTTGAAGTGTCCTTCTGATAATTTCTCCCCTCAAAAATACTGTAACTTCAGAATCCTTCAAAGGTTAGGCCCACCCTGAAGCAGCATTGCAAAAGAGATTTATATTGGTAGTTTGTGAGCCCGAAAAGGGTACCACACACCTGGTGACAAGTGTTTTGGTTTCAGTGTAGGGGCCGTGTGGGAAATGTAAGTTGTGATGAGTGTAAGCTTGTTTGACTGTATCAAAGTGTTTTTTTTTTTGTTAGGTGTATGCTCCTCTGCTGACCCATACATTCCTTGACATTGTGCTCTCTTTTTCTTTGTAAGGAATAAACAACAGGTTGGCATGCCAGTCGCAGTTGTACGAATGTTCTACCATCATTTGTGATTGCTCTTCCTGGTCAATAAATATTTTTGTTGGACTGCTGTTCCCCCTGTGATGTATTTGCTGTAACAGCAGTAACCAAATTGTCTGTACCTCTGTACAGCTATGATGCACTCTTGCAATCCATGTTTTGAATCAATATCAGTGAGTACATTTTCCTCATTTTGTCTATCATCAAAGATATGTTCAGTTTCAAGTGTAAAAGTAGTTGTAGCATAGTTATAGGCATAAGGGTGACTGACTGAGATAAAATGATTTATTGCATCTGGCCCTGATGTGATTGTTCTATAGCGACCTCTACAGGAATTCAGCTTAATTTGGCAGATTAGTCGATGCCAAATGTCAGGGTAGCCTACCCTCGATGTCCACAGCGCACAGACTTTGCACTGAACGCTTCCCTTGAGAACACCTTGACATTGATCTTCCGAGAGGAACTGAAGAAAAAGCAGCTTCAAATAAAATTTTCAGTTCATCACAATCACTGTGTTATCACTTCGAGAGTATTATAACTAGTATTTGTTCGCAAATGAAAATCAACAAAAGGTAAGTCAATTTCGTTTTCTTCGATGATAACGCATAACCAAAAAATGTTTTAAGTAAATGACATAGCCTACTTTTATGAATAGACCTTCAGAATAGTAAATAAATATATTTTTAAAAACCAAAATATCTTGCTTCATATAGCTATTCAGGAAAAAATATAGGAAAAAATGTCAGTCCCAGGTGTGAACCAGTTTTATTACTTTTTTTCCCTTTTTTAGCAATAACTTGGCTATGAACTAGTCCTTTAAAATAAACATATACCTACCAAATTAAAGACATTTTCAGACCTAGCACTGCTATAAAAACGTTTTATTTTTTTGTTATTTTAGTGATAAAATGTGTTGATATCGATTGTATTTTTCTTAAAATTCGCAGTGTTCTCCTAACTTGTCGTGACGGAAATAGAGGTGTTTCAAATAGCCTAGAATGATGGATTTGTGTTATTGTGTAATATTACTCTGATGATAGGATGTAGGCCTAATAGCCTACTTTAAATACAGCTGAGACTATGAAAAGATTTAACATCGCGGGTAGGCCAGATTAACGCGAAACGTCCCATCATATTCCGTCTTCGTCAGAAAAACTAACAGGAAAGGTATGATGACAGCCTGGAGCATGACTTAATGTGCATGCATATCAGACCTGACCAGAAAATATTTCAGTGCATGTTATTGTGATTTTCAATCAACAACACTACACATGTGTGATGGACTACCTATTATCCTTATTTTTTAACCAAAACCTGGCACTGCTTAAGCATGCTTTGAGTTGATCCAATACAGTCTGCAGTGTCATAGGCATTGTCATAGGCATTGCCCCAATGATCAAGCCATTCGTGGATTCTGGTCTCTTTTAGCGCCTAACAGGTGGAGTTAAATCTCTTGCGGGTCTTGTAAAGCACAGATTAGCGCAAAGCTCTGCAGCATGCCTGCTGTGCAATCCCACACAATGCGCTTAAGAAGTTGATATTCTCATTTGATTTCTCACATGGTGATTGTACCACCACCTCTACATTCTCTGCACTCTGATTTGGGCCCACGTGGGATTGTAAACACAGGGTTAAAGGATTAACAACTTGCTGCATCACAACAAGCAAAGGTTCCCAGACTCAGTGAACAGCTAAACAAATTTCTAACAGATGCATTGTGTGGTGCCAATTTCTTAGTATTGCATTCAATGTAAAGTGATACTATTTCGTTTGAGGTATGGTGAACTCCTTAGGATGCTTGGGGTGAAAGCACCCAGATGCAGGGCTATTTACCAAAATGTTGTTAGTATCAAACCTAGAGCTTAGGGATTTATTTTGGTATTGTGATCTTGTTTTACAACATCTGTCACCACTAAGACTTGGCGTTTCATCTGCCACGCACCACGCACAGGACTACAAAGACATGGCATAGATAACTGTGAAATATGATTAGCTTGTGTTTAATTCAATCTTTCAGTGAACTATGATATTCCTTTGCTGTTTCACATGTTCCGTTAATCTTTCAGGAAGAATCTCTTGTGCTGAGCCTAGCCACTTTACCAGACCTACACCAGAGCAACTTTGATGGTGGTGTCGAACTATTAAGGATCCAATGGGCGCTGTGAGAATTAACAGGTGAGCAGGGATACACTTATAGATGCACAATCTTCTCTGGGCCCAGATACTGTACACATAGTTGACCACAGTCTAATTATGTCTCCTGAACATTTTTGGTGTTTCTTAATTCCTTGAGAACTCTTCCAGACCTCTAAATCTGATTTATTATACCAGATTATTATATAGGTATTAAAGCACACCAGACAAGATTTGACACTGTCTTTAGGTGAATTTACCAGCTTGTTAGATACTTTGATGGTTAAATAGCTCATTGCAGGGTGAATGAAGGTTTTCTGAGTAGCTTTAAGTTGATGTAACTTATCTCTGACTTTTAGAATGATCCTACAGAAGTTTTATCGTCCCAGAACATTTAAATTTAGGTCATCTGGTATAACAATAATAATTATTATTGTTATTATTAAAGTAGCAGTTGGGCAAAATGTATTAACAATGTGATATAAATGGTAACCAAGAATAGATTTTACAATTCATATACAATTTTACAACACAGATAGACAATTTTACAAGCCCATTTAAAACCTTATATTTAGTTTGTGTATTGATTAACTCCTTTCGACTAATTGCCAAATTCGGAAGATGCCAATAAGAGTTAACATGACTCACATGCAAAGATTGACAGATATTTGACAATATTCTCTTGAATCACAATAATCCCTGCATATAACCATAGTCAATGGATCACTAATCTAACAAAATGTCTCTGGTGTGGTCTCTGTTTCAACTGTATATCAAAAATATTTTCGTTTCTGTCTTACAGATACAGCATTGTTGCTTCTGATGATGACATTGTTAGGATGTCCAGGCTCCATAATGGGGCCGTGGCCTGCAAGCAAGGCGAAAGCGACCCCAGTAGCCTGTCACCCCCCCACCATAACCACAAGCCCAGCAATGGTGTGATCCCAGAGCGCACAGGCCGCTCCGCTGTGGGCCCACGTCAGCGATTTGTGAAGAAAAATGGCCAGTGCAACGTAGTCTTCGCCAACATGGAGGACAAGCCACGCCGCTACCTGGCTGACATTTTCACCACATGCGTGGACATCCGTTGGCGGAGCCTTCTCTTCATCTTCACTGTCACCTCGCTGCTCTCCTGGCTCCTCTTTGGCCTCATATTCTGGGCTGCGGCGCTGGTGCACGGCGACGCAGACCCGCCACGTGAGCTCCTGCAACTGGGCCGCTGGCAGCCATGCATCCTGCATGTGCACAGCTTCCTGGGCGCCTTCCTGTTCTCCGTGGAGACACAGACCACCATCGGCTACGGCTACCGCTGTGTGACGGAGGAGTGCCCACTGGCGGTGGCAGCTGTGGTGGTGCAGTGCATCTTCGGCTGCGTGGTGGACACGCTCATGGTGGGCACCATCATGGCCAAGATGGTGCGGCCCAAAAAGCGGGCGCAGACGCTGCTCTTTTCCCGGCACGCTGTGATTGCCGCGCGTGACGGGAAACTCTGCCTCATGTGGCGCCTGGGCAACATGCGCAAGAGCCACGTCGTTGAGGCTCATGTTCGTGCCCAGCTGGTGCGGCCCTACACCACCGCCGAGGGTGAGTACCTTCCCCTCCAGCAAGTGGACCTGGACGTGGGCTACGACGAGGGCCTGGACCGCCTCTTCCTGGTGGCGCCGCAGGTGGTCGTGCATGAGATCACAGAGCGGAGTCCGCTCTACGGCATGGGCCGCACCGAGGTGGCGCAGGGCAATTTCGAGATCGTTGTCATTCTGGAGGGCATGGTGGAGGCTACGGCCATGACGGCGCAGGCACGCAGCTCCTACATACCCGCTGAGATCCTCTGGGGTCACCGCTTCGCTCCCGTGCTGTACGAGCGCGGCGGACGGCATATAGTGGACTACGCCAGCTTCAACGAGACCTACGAGGTGGCCGATATGCCAGCCTGTAGCGCCAAGGAGTTGAGCTTGTTGGCGGGCAAGTCGTCCCCATCTCTGTCCCCCTCCCTAGCGTGCCGATGCAAGGGGTCACCCTCCCACTCCACACTGGGACTCACCAACAGCGCGTTCTGCTACGAGGATGAAGTCGCTCTGGACATACAAAAGGAGGAATGTGAGGTGCTGGAAGATATCAAGGAAGAGACTCAAAGCCTTGAGGGTGGTTCTGGGAAGCAGAATAGTGGGTCGCTGTGCGTATTAGACATGGACAACCAGGAGGAGACCAGCAGGTTGCAGAAAGCTATTCCACCAATTCCCGTCATCCACCGAAGAAATTCTGCATTGTAGTCAGACATAACCACACAGACATCAGTTGCATAGACATTAGTTGCATTTTCTCATTTGTCTTCAGCACTACGTCAGGAATCTGTCCATAGGTTTAGGGTTTTCACTGGTTTTGAGCTATGCGGTCTAATCAACACACAGTAACGATGGCGTTTAATGGAGCATTCCATCGCATAACATACGTGATGACCAAATAGCAGTGATTGGCTGAAGATGGTTATTCCAATTAGCTATCTATATTCACCAAGTATCTCTTGGATTCTTCATAAACATTTACCAAACCACAATCTTGTATACAACTTCAGTGTCCCTCTCAATCAATGCCTATAGCCATATGAAAAGGCTTGATGTTTTTTTTATGTACAAACTAGAATCCAAGGTTCCCCAGGTCAGGCACTTTGATGGTTTTGCAGTGAAACAACAGGTGGAGGACACGTGAATGACCACACCTTGGTGTGTGCACTTTTAACTTCTAACAAATCTTTATTCCTTATAGCTACTGTACATACAGTATGATTTATTACAGCTTATCTTGCATATCTAATGACTGGTACAAAGACAATCACAAAATGCAATCACATCCACAAATCCGTGAAACTGTGAAGCCTCCCTTTTTTGCAGTGTACAATAGTTATGACTGATGGCTATCTATTGTAGAGGTCAGATTTAATTTTGTGTCGTTTGTTTTCTGGTGAAGCCAATGCAAAATCCACAGCAGAAAGACAAACTATGTACCTTGGCAATTTCAGTTTACCACTAATCCTTTCAGCTCCGCTGTCCTGCACGTCAGTCATACAGGTCTTGTGTTTTTTTTGTATTGTTTTACACACTGTAGTAACGCTACAGTGAATGAAGTCATATAACTAAATTATATTCATAATATTCATGTTTGCTAAATGATGTTCATAATATTCATATTCATGTGCTAAAGTTGTGCTATAATTATTATAACTACATGATTTTACCTTGCTGTCTGAATAATGGGTCATTTTCACTAACTACTTTGTAGAAGTAATTATTGCTATTATTAATGATATAATATTTATTGATATTTGCTATCAGGAGCTGGTATGTGATGGCACATGTGAATCTGTTTTAAACAACACTCAGAATTATATTGAAGCTTAAATAGCCTCCATTAAACATAGAAATGAGAAATATTATTTGTGTGCCTTTTCAAAAATTATATTTTAGCATACTGTAGCACTCTATTCAGTTATTACACACAGTTGAACAGTTATTGGTTTGAATGTAGAAAAAGAGGAACTCCATAAACTAGTGTCATTATTATCACAGGAACAGGGTTACATTTATCTCAGGATGGTTTTTCCATATCCTGCATCATCAAAGCTGGGTGGTTCACATAACAGATGATGGATGATGTCATCGAAGCCTCAACATGTTACAGGATTATAGCACTACCTGGGATTATCATAAGAAGAAATCATAAACATGTCTGTGAAACACTGTGATGCTTCTTGTTGATGTTCCCTGTGCTTTCGCTTGATTGTATCTTTATCATGTCAACGAGTGACAGAGTGAGAAAAGACCCCCACCCTCCATCCCTCCCACATGAAATCTCTTCAGGGCTTTGAAGGCTGCAGCAGTATTTAATCATATGAATGAAAAAGTGCAGGGGTGAATGCCCAATAACTGTTTGAACTACTGCCAAAGAGTATAGAACCTACCATGGTCTTTGCTATTGCTCTGCCGACAGACACAGGGAACACATCATAGACAACACTGACCTCTGCTGGTCATTTTGCATTGTTCATCGCTGGGTTGGAACTCGGTTGCACCAGCTCTATATGTCTGTAAAGATTCTCATTCATCCAGGTAATGGTAGTCATAGTGTTCAACTGGACAACTGCACTTCTTTTTGAGCTTGAAGACGTTTCACTTTCTATCCTGAAAGCTTCATCAGTTCTTGAATGGAGATGTTTATATATGTCTCTATGTGAGTGAACTGTAGACCACACCCCTCATCATGTAATACAGGATCAGAAGAATCACCCATTAACATAATTAGCATAGTCAATGTGTGATGATCAAAGGATCAAGGATCATATGAATCATCTATTAATATAATGGCATAGTCAATGTGTGATATTGGGGTTGAATGGGTCAGATCACAGGGTCTGGTTGCATGATGTTGAAGGGCTGCTAGGATCACATGGTCCAGTTGACAGCTGCCTAGGTGTAGAGTGGCAGCCAAATCTCCTGGGGAGGGATCTCAAAGCGGAATGGTATGACAGGTGATGGCGTAACCGGTGTTCCCTGGTTTGAAGTCTGCAATGTGCTTACTGAAGATTCTCCTTAGTTTCTCAGATAATCTAGATACATAGGGGACCACCATTTGTTTTCTTCTGTCACTTTTCTTTTGTTCTGTTCTTTAGTGTTCTTGTTCTTGTTCGTTAGTTCTACTCCCATGTCCCATTCCTGTTTCCTGTTTTGATGAAAGCCCAGTTGGGATATCCACAGATTTTCCGGTGCCTGTTTAATATGTGAGTGCTCCTTTTCTTTGTCCTCTGTTTTTGACGGAATATTCTCTGCTCTATGTTGTAAGGTCCTGATGACACTCAGTTGGTGTTCCAATGGGGTGGTGAGAGTCAAACAGTAAGCTCTTTAACATATAAGGTTATCTTTCACCAAGCATTAAAACTTGCATAAAAATCTTGTATTACTCATACGGCTACATTTTCTTTTCATTTTAAGTAGACCTGTGTTGGACTACAGCGCTCAATTCTAAAAGGGAAAAAGAACACTTAAACAATCTGCATAGCAATACACAAAATCAAATGAAGTCTGAGATTTTATTTAAATAGACTCTGTACGACTAATATGCAAGAAAACACATTTTCAACATAAAATATTTAATCTTATTTATTAAAATACCCAAAAGAAATCCTCATGCTAAAATACACAAGATAATAACTGTGTAATTGTGTGCAACGTATTGTTTGACGTATTGTAATCATCATCCAATATATGAGTGGCAAATTAGTTTATCTGAGCAGGGATTAGGTAGTCCTGTTCAGGCTAATTTAGCAATAGCTTGGTGAAATTGGTAGCAATGTCAGCATAAAAGTCCCCAGCAAATGTCATCAAACTGTTGCTATGGTAACAGAAAAGCGTGACCTATAGCCTACAAACCGGATTCCAAAAAAGTTGGGACACTAAACAAATTGTGATTAAAAACTGAATGCAATGATGTGGAGATGGCAAATGTCAATATTATATTTGTAATAGAACGTAGATGACATATCAAAAGTTTAATCCGTGTAAATGTATAATTTTAAAGGGAAAATACCATATGTTGATTCAAAATTTCACGGTGTCAACAAATCCACAAGTAGCAATAAGAGGCTGGAAAAAGTAAATTTGAGCATAACGAAGAGCTGGAAAACCAATTAACACTAATTAGGTCAATTGGCAACATGATTGGGTATAAAAAAGAGCTTCTCAGAGTGGCAGTGTCTCTCAGAAGCCAAGATGGGTAGAGGATCACCAATTCCCGCAATGTTGTGCAGAAAGATAGTGGAGTAATATCTGAAAGGTGTTATCCAGCGAAAAATTGCAAAGACTCTGCAGTTATCATGATCAACTGTGCATAACATCATCCGAAGACTCAGAGAATCTGGAACAATCTCTGTGCGTAAGGGTCAAGGCCGTAAAAGCATACTGGATGCCCGTGATCTCCGGGCCCTTAAACGACACTGCACCACAAACAGGAATGCTACTGTAAAGGAAATCACAGAATGGTCTCAGGAATACTTCCAAGACAATTGAAACAGTTAGAGGCCTGTATTAGACAAGAATGGGAGAACCATTCCTATATCTAAACTTGAGAAACTGGTCTCCTCGGTCCCCAGACGTCTGTTGATGCCACACAGTGGTGAAAATGGCCTTGTCCCAATTTTTTCGGATTTGTTGACACATTTTGAATCAACGTATTTTACCCTTAAAATGATACATTTTCTGAGTTTAAACTTTTGTTCTGTGATTTATGTTCTGTTGAATAAAATATTAGAAGTTGGCACCTCCACATAATTGCATTCAGTTTTTATTCACGATTTGTATAGTGTCCCAACTTCTTTGGAATCTGGTTTACATATTGCTTGTGTCAGAGTTGGTGTCTAACATTTTTAATCACATAGCAATGGATTCCAGTGTTGGCTGTATGCTCTGACACACAGTCTGTTTGTATGGGAGGTAAAAGACGTTATTGGGGCATAATAATGCGGTAAACAGAGATGCTGGTCATTTTGTTCTCAATCCCAACAACCAGTCAGAGCTGAGATATTCCATATGGTGAACATAGCTGTCAAAATTTCAGTGTGTAGTGACAATGAGAAGTGAGCCAAATGGACAAAATGGATAGGCCTTTTTTATTTTATTTTCTCATGTTAAAGGTTTGTGTGTCACATTCTCAAACGAGAAAGGAAACAAAAACTCTGGTTTAAAAGGATTAATTTACCTTATGAAAGCTGGGAATATAATGACAATTTTTAAATTAAAAAAAAAACATTGAAAACTTCACAAGCAAATAAACTGTTGCTAGGATGATGCATGTTGCATTTTGTGGTTTGTCAGACTGATTTGACTCTAATTAAGTGCAAAGGTGCAGTGTGTTTCTTTCAACAAGCTTTAATGCCATACAATAGAGGTGTTATAGATCTAAGCTGAACTAATTGGGGGTTGGTTCGTCCTCTGCCACAAGCAGTTTTATTTACAATAGCCTCCTTTACACATTGGAAGGTCGCATCAAAAGCTCAGCCAATTGATAGATCAATCCTCTGCAGATGTGCTTCAGCAGTGCTGCTCTGTCAGATAATAGACCTGCTATAGGGTGGCACAAATAGTCCTTGAGTGCCCTTGAGAAGTGGCTCTTTGTCTTTAGGGAATGTTTTTGACATAGGAATTGTTACTATGAAGATGGAAAAAGGAATGCATTTACAAAGAAAATATCAGAACAATTGGTTTTACACCCATCATCATTATCAACGTTATTATTATTATTATTATTATTATTATTATTATTATCATTACATGTTATTTGCTTAAATATAAATACTGTTTGCTACCTCACAAAATATGTGACAAATCATTTTTCATTGTCATAACTGCAAGAGGACTCCCAAAAAAAAGAGAGGCCGCATTATATTCCTGCCAGGAGAAGAGAGGATTTCAAAGAAAGACTAATCCCCATTTAATCTCTTGAAACAAACCTTTTATTCAGCCACAGGAAACCACAATGTTTTGTGTTTTGTTCTGAGTTATCAATGTTGGGCCAACTAAAAAATGTTTACTGAAGTAGGTTTTTATTGATACATTTGAAAATAATGATAGAAATTGAGTGATATGTGGACATATGAATTATCTGGACGTAAAGGCAAAATAATTACTATAGGTTCATTAATCATTACCTTGTAAGACACAGCCCGTGCAAATGACGTTCTAGCCATACCGAGCTTGCTGATGCGCGTGTGATCTGGTGCGCATTCTGAATGGGAAACACGACGGACTTGATCAATTTAAGTAGGCCTAGTCTATCTATGTACAACCTGTTGTTTGTGTAAAAGGTCTTTTGCTTAAGACTAAGTTTTATTTATTTCAGAGACATTTAAATTAATACAATTTTAAATAGAGAGTATTTTTAACCAAGTCGTCTAAGTGTCTTGAAGGGGATGTAGACTTTCTCTGAAAATCCTCTGGTTATCTAAGTTATGTAGTCAACACAAGGCCTTGCTTTTTTAATGAGTAGCCTATAGGCTATGATATGCCTTGTGTCTACTAATGGCATAAGACCCAGTGGATTTTCCTGCTTCCTTATGCAATTCCAGACTTGTGCTTTAGTCTCGTCATCACAAGGATTTCCATCCTTACTGATTTCAATGTCAAACAGTTGCGACAATGGAAAGGGAGGAAACGTGACGTAGCACGCGCGTATGATGTCACGCATATATACTTTAACCCCCACCCAACCCGCCACCCACCCACCCACCCACCATTATTCCTGGGGCGTCTGCAGCAACGTGACAGACGTAACGTGCGCCCTGCCACTGCTTGCCTGGACATCCATGATTTTTTTTCCCGGGCTCCCCCTCCTTTTCCCTCTGCGTGCGCTCGCTGCCCAACTCTTCTGTGTCGTAGCTGTACGTAGCCATTGGGTCAGCCAATAACAGTCCGACCAGGGGGCTGGGTAGTACGCACAGACCACCATTCCGTAGCAGCAGTGAGAGACGCTGCGCATCAGCCAAGGGCAGCTTGCAGGCCGGGCCGTTACTACAGGCTCCGTGACAGCTTCTTCTCGAAGTGTATGGGAAAGGGCTGAGAAGTCCTCTGCTTCGTCGTTTCACATTTCTTTGGTCTTTTCCAGCTTTGTTACTTGGAGTGCAATTGGACTGCAGGAGTATAGCAAACTAAACCCCGATTTGCTCAATAAAACTGTCGACGCAACGAGGTGGATAGCCTATCTGTCTCTTTTTTGCGCCCTTGACTTGACGACTGACAGCCCGCGGAAGAGTAGCCACGATGATTGCTGCACAGCTTTTAGCATACTACTTTACTGAGCTTAAAGATGACCGAGCTAAAAAGGTATGTGAGTAGCGAATTCCGCTTGTATCACCATGGCAAATTCTGTCGAAACACAGCCGTGCCGGTTGATGTCTCTAGCATACTAATGGTCCTCTCTGGGCGTTGCATGTTGGTTACTATCTAATAGATACCTCTAAGCGGCCAAAAGGGACATGAGTAGGAATGCAGTTTTAACAGACTAGGCCCAGGCCGGCAATTTTGAGTAAAAGAGATGCTTCTGTATCGTGGGTGTGGATATGAGCTTGGGAAGAAACGGAAGCTGACAGGTGTCCGTGAGTCGTGAGTTCATCTCCACATCCATTTCAGATCGCACAAATTGTGACCTCATCATAGTTCTTTCTATTCAAGAGAGCGTTACAAAATGAGTTTGGTCCAAACTGGTCTTTTTTTCACCTATTTATATATACAAAATTTAATACATTTAGTTCACAACAATAGATGAATTTGATGACCATCAATATTGTAGGTTATTATTTTTTCGTTTTGCCAATGTTTAGTGTGAAATGCAAAATGGATAGGTAAAAAGTTGAAATTGGGCCTGTTGTAAAAAGAATATGCTATACTGGTCTACGTGCTGCCAAGCCATACCCCAGGTTCAGATGTTGCAGTGCAGATGTGTGGCGCCGTATAAGAGTGACAGGAAATGATGCAATGATACAGGATTCACGAGATTCAAAAGCACACTTTGTAAAGAGGCGATAAGTGTATGTAATAATTTCGTGTCTATGTAATTAATGTAAATTCTTAATTTAGCAGTCTGTCTACCACGACTAACTTTTTTGTGTTTCCAATATGTGTAGATTGATAAGTACCTGTATTCGATGCGTTTCTCGGACGAGACGTTGCGGGACATCATGGGTCGTTTCCGCAGGGACATGGAGAGTGGGTTGGGCCGTGACACCAACCCCACCGCCAATGTGAAGATGCTGCCTACCTTTGTTAGGTCCATCCCCGATGGCTCAGGTAGGTGAACGCAGGGGGAGTGGTTTTACAAGCATTTCAGAGTGATGCTTAAACACTGCATTCCTAAAGAAAGACTATAAATAAAACAAATCAGATGCTGATTAATGATTTTTCACAAAGAAATCCTATGTCCGATGGCTGGATGTTCTGGGTGTTCCGTACAGTGGAGTTCAATCAGTGGTGAACATGTGTAAGGGTCAGCTACATGTATGGGTGCTGTCCCTCAGCTCTCTTTTTGTAAGGCATACATAACTGCCGACAGGCTGTTTGATCAACTTAGTGATACAAGGGCCAGGGGACTTATCTTCGATTGAAAATGGCAGAAGGTTGGACTGGGTCAATATTGAAGCCCGCATTGAACGTTATGTTTGTTAGACAAGATAGGAATGCGGTTTCAGTTCTTGTAAGGTGTAATCCAACACAAAAGCTTCCAGCTATTTTGCATTCCCAAGAAGACCTGTCCCCATCTCTGACTGTGTAGCTCAAGCATGGACACCATCTCTAGTTCTTTTGACTCTGACTACTTTATGACTGGATCAAGTGGAAAAACTAGACTGTGTGTGTGAGGGTGTGAAAGGGAGAGAAAGCATGTGTGTGTGCGTCTGTGTTTGTCTGAGTGTGTGTGTATACATACCGCTCATAAGGCTTGACCAGTATTCCAACAGAGATCTAAATGTCAAATGTCATTGCTAGGCCTTGTAGGCAGAGAGGCCCATGGGAGTGCGGTGGGGTGGGGAGGCACAAAAGCCTGGCTGCAGATAATGCTGTGAGGTCTGTGTGCCCAGTAATACTGTGTGTGGAGGACAGATGGTCACTCCTACTCTTCACATGCTAGATTAGATGCAACGGCTCTGCTCCTGTTGTATGTGACTTTCACACACAATTACAATCTAACTCTTTAACCTAATTCTAATAGTAGTTAAATGAAATATAACCAAATGGATTTGATTGATTTTAATGATTGATTGTAGTCCTATGCACACTGTTCAGACCATTTGTAGACAGCTTGTGCAGATATCTTTACATGTAGTTGCCTCTTTTCTTCTTGCTTCTTGTCATTTTTCTCTTTCTTTTACATTTAGATTCTGGTTCCAAATAAAACATTAAATGCAGTGATTACTAAAGAGATATCAATATTAAATAAGAAGCAAATGATATTGCACCTACATGTGACATTTAGCAGCGCCCAGTGTACTTTCACAGTTTAGTAAGTATGATAGTCATTATTATCTAACCATCTCAACAGAGCGGAGACACATATGTGTTTCCAAACAATTTAAAGGATTTAATAAGACAGTGTGAAAGTAAACATTCACATTGTTCAGCTCAACAGAGCGATATATAGTACTGCCTGTATTGCTCCTTAAATGCATTCCTTGTCATTGTCCCTTTCCCGTTTCCCCTGTTCTCCTGCTCTCTCTCTCTCTCTCTCTCTCACTCTCTCTCTCTCTCCCTCTCTCTATCTCTATCTATCTATCTATCTATCTCACTCTCTGTGCCTGTGTCTCACGAGCCATTATTCAAGACTGGAAGTGTGAATGGTGTGCCAACTGTACTCATCCTCCTTGGCCTGGAACACAAGAGGCTCAAATTACTCCCTCTTTGTTTTGTAAACGCACTTTCCACAGAGGCACACTGGCCGCCGATTAACCCAAAATGCCAAGCGGCCATGCCTGACCAGCGTGACCAGGGAGTGAGCCCTAGATTGGGATGGGGTGATGCGTGTGTGTGACGCTGACTAAAATCATGTCTCACCTTATAAATAGACTAAATCACATAGTGGGCAGACAGAGCACTTGACACTCTCAGAGAGAGTTCAAGCCATAGGTCTGTGGTCCCATGGCAAAAGCTACAGCTATTTTTAACCAGGCGGACTATGGAGAGGGCCATGTAGAGCTACAGCTACGGCTTAGAATATTTCAATTGAATAGAAGTGCCTTCACATAAAGACACATAATTGAGTTTGCAGATTTAAATAAAATATAGTGTGTTTCTTAAACTTTCTGTCTGTTGATTGATCTTTGTGTGTTTGACAGAGAAGGGAGAATTTATCGCGTTGGACTTGGGGGGCTCCAACTTCCGTATCCTGCGTGTGAAAGTGTCCCACGAGAAGAAGCAGAATGTGCAGATGGAGAGTGAGGTGTACGAGACCCCGGAACACATCATCCACGGGAGCGGGACGCAGGTGAGTCACTGACTTGAGCTCATTGAAGAGAAACCTGTTATCTTTACCCACTTCCTGTTTTTGAAAATGGTAAGGTAAGTGGAAGGCAGCAGCTTAGCGCAGTTCAGGTGCTTGTTATAATGCACCATTATCTACTTGTGCATAGTGGTTCATTAGAAGTCACCAATCAACAACATACACAATAGTTTACTGAAGTGAATTTGAAAGAAACAGAAAAAACTGAGCTCAGGGGTTTTTCCCAACCCTGAGAACATTTAGAAGATTCCTGAAGCTAAATAGTTACCGGTATGTCAGTTCTGACAGAGAGATTTTATACAGTTTCAGAAAACTTTATCCACATCATCAGTGAAAAAAAGAATGAGTTAGTAAAAGTAGAATTGGTTGTTAGGTCAAATTGACATCAGGTATTATTAGCCAACTATACTTGAATATACTGTACTAGGACCCCACCGGTTTTGGCTTTTGCATTTACCAGACGTTGCACGCACATCAATTATATTAAAGCTCATCTTCTGTGTGATAGTGCTAACAGAATTTACACTAGTCTTACAGTACTTATGATTTCAAGTTTTTTTTTTTTTTTTTTTTCAAAAAAACACACAAGAGTGAAAGCTGATAACAGTGCTGTTTTTGTTACTGTAAACATTGTAACTGGTATATTTAAAGAAAGAATATACAGCCTTTCTGCAACATTTATGTTATTAAGGGGTTTGTGGTTAGTTATTTTGTTGGTCAGTGGTTTCTACATAACTACAGTGACAGATTAAATAATTTATCTGTTGATTTGTGCAGCTGTTTGACCATGTAGCCGAGTGCCTTGGGGACTTCATGGAGAAGCAAAAAATCAAAGACAAGAAACTTCCTGTGGGATTCACGTTCTCCTTCCCGTGCCAACAGACCAAACTGGATGAGGTAAGCCTACAATATCCATCCAGACAACACCATCTTGTCCTTACAAGAACTAACTGTGATAGAGGACTATAGGCAGTCCATTTCCTTGTGTCTGAGTGGATTTTGTTGATGGCCTGTTGTGTGTGGTGACTGCAGGCAGTGTTGGTGACATGGACAAAGCGCTTCAAAGTGAGTGGCGTGGAGGGAATGGACGTGGTCAAGCTCCTGAACAAAGCCATCAAGAAACGTGGGGTAAGCATCACACTTATCCATCCTCTTGCGCTCATAGCAACATTTCAAAGGATTTGACTTCACTTGTTAGTGCGTGTCATATTATAATATCCAGTATGCGAGAGACAGAGTCCGAAAAAGAGACCCACATCACTGACAAAAGCTCCTGTCCCCACAGGACTATGATGCAGACATCATGGCTGTGGTTAATGACACTGTGGGAACCATGATGACGTGCGGTTTTGATGACCAGCGCTGTGAAGTTGGCATCATCATAGGTCAGTGTGGAAAAAGAAATAAATAAATGAATTCACATGGGTGCTCCACAGACTCTGTGGTTACGCGTTGCGGACCCCTTCAGTCCTACTACATGACTCACTCTGCATTTTCTTGCCTCAGGTACTGGCACCAACGCTTGTTACATGGAGGAGCTGAGGCACATCGACCTGGTGGAGGGGGACGAGGGCCGCATGTGCATCAACACGGAGTGGGGTGCCTTCGGTGACGACGGCTCGCTGGAGGACATCCGCACCGAGTTTGACCGCGAGATCGACCGCGGGTCCCTCAACCCCGGGAAACAGCTGTAAGCACACGAGTGGGGCCTGGTGCTTGTGCATAAATCGGTATTCCCCATCACACAGAGTTTGTTTAAGCATTCTACCTTTAATACACTACTATAGGACATCTCTGACAAGTGCGTCAAAGTTGTACACAGCAATCAGGCTTAGCAACTCAATATTAGTGTGTCGGATATGTTTTGATGATTCTGTTATTGGTACCATGATAATGTGTGTGTGTGTGTGTGTTGTTTATGTGTGTGTGTGTGCGCGTGTGTGTATGTGTGTGACAGCTTTGAGAAGATGGCAAGTGGGATGTACATGGGGGAGCTGGTGAGGCTGATCCTAGTGAAGATGGCCAAGGAGGGACAGCTGTTTGAGGGACGCATCACTCCAGAGCTCCTCACCAAAGGCAAGATCGAAACCAAGCATGTGTCCGCTATGGAGAAGTAAGTCCAGTCTTTTTATATTTCGTAGATAAATGCAAACATAAAACTAAAAAATATTATAAATACTGTATATTAAAAAACATTACAAAGTATAGTGCACACATATATTTGCTATTGGTGGAAATGTATGGTAAGCATATGTTAAGAGAATATATGTAGTATTTCAGCCTTCTTTTATGCAGCCACTTAATAAAGGTTGCCTCCTATACTAACTTTGGCGTCACCCACAGGACAAATTTAAAAACTGCAGAAACAAAAAATAAATCACCACATAAAAGACAAACAAATTTAAATATTTACGAATAAATTAAGCATATTTATATATTACATTACATACATTACAAACACATACAAACAATTGTGGTCCTTTACAATATATATATATGCTTATTTTTAAGTGCATAATTGCACACATTATGTGTAATGAATGTTTAATAAAGCCTTGGTTTAAAATAGAATCAAATTGGTAGCCAATGATTGATAAGCAAATGAAATATCATGTGTGTGGTCCTCCGTCAGAGACAACTGCTAATGAGTTCATTCTTGTCCCTGTGGTGACTGGCAGGAGCAAAGAGGGTCTCACTAAAGCTAAGGAGATCCTGACGCGTCTGGGTGTGGAGCCTTCGGAGGAGGACTGCATCGCTGTGCAGCACGTCTGCGCCATTGTGTCCTTCCGCTCGGCCAACCTTATATCTGCCACCCTGGGTGCCATCCTCAGCCGCCTCAAGGACACCAAGGGGGTGCCCCGTCTGCGCACCACTGTGGGCATTGATGGCTCCCTCTACAAGATGCACCCACAGTGAGTGTGGTTTAGGAGAGAGGCAATGTATTAAGTAGGCCTAGTTTTACATGTGACATTGAATAAATATTGACTAGACACTGTTGATATTCTCTCAACAACTAGCAGTAAATTTTTGTTGAGTCAGCAGTAATAGTATTGTATAGTGATGACAATAATGGTATTGTAACCCAGTCTTGACAACCATGTGTTTATAAAAACTATCCACATTGTACCCACAGGTATGGCCACTCAAAGTGTTAACAATAAGCCTGTTCTGTTTGGTTAGTAGCCACTGAGTTTGTGTGTGAGTTATGTGTATGAGGGATAATTAGCTTAGTGCTATCTGTGACATTATAGTGTAAAAGTGGGTAGAGAGGGGAGGCTTGGCAACACCAAAGATCATGACAACGTACTTTAGATAGCAAAGGGTATAAATAACAAACTAAATAGAGTGAGTGATACTGTAGACGACAGTCAGTCTTATAAATTCTGCCTAAACGTATGTGTTAGAAAACAATTAAATGCAGACAATTCATCATTAACTATACTAACTAACCTCATGAATAAATGGAGGTAGCTTGAAGCAAACACCAGTTGATGCTCATCCTACTGTTGTACTGAGTGTTCAGACAGAAGCTTAGGTGTTAAACCCACTCGTAGAAGGTGCACTGGGGTCAATGCATTCAGATCACACGGCTCATGCAGTTCTCGTATAAATCCCCTTGACTACCACACCGCCTTCATGTACAATCAGGGCCAGTGAGGTGATTGCACTGAGGCCATCCGTTTAAAATTTTACATTTCTAGTTTGACTGGCCACACTTTCCATCCACACCATTATAATGTTTAATTACAAGCAATATTCTTACATATACAATTTTTTTTTTGCTTTCTTAAAAGTAAGTTTATGGTCCTTTGTCAGACTAAAGACAAATATTATGTTTGAATATACTTATGTACTGTAAGTTATAAAACGTAGAAGTGGTTTAATTGAAATGTGCAGATGGATGCTATGGTGACCATAGCCAAAGTGACAATTTCAGCATGTATCAGGCTACAAGTTTTACTAGTGACACACATATACTGTATGTCCTGTGTCCATGCAGCTATGCCCGACGTCTCCACAAGACTGTCCGCCGCCTGGTGCCCGACTCCGATGTGCGCTTCCTGCTGTCCGAGAGCGGTAGCGGCAAGGGTGCTGCCATGGTGACGGCTGTGGCGTACCGCCTGGCCGACCAGTCTCGGCAGATCGCCCAGACGCTGGCCGAGTTCCGGCTGAGCAAGGCCCAGCTGCTGGAGGTGAAGAAGCGCATGCGCATCGAGATCGAGCGGGGCCTGGGGAAAGACTCGCACAGCACCGCCACCGTCAAGATGCTCCCCACATTTGTGCGCACCACGCCAGACGGCACCGGTGAGCCCATCACGGCTGCACATACATATAAAAACACATTTGATGTGAAATAAACATTATTTAGTTCGTTTTTTACCCCTTTAGGAAATTTTAGGAAAGAGTTATTTTTCAGAACGATATCCACAATTTTTTGGGTGGAGATTTTCAAAAATATAATTTTTAAAATCTGCATGCCAGGTGATACTAAGTCATTGAATATGGGTTGTTTTGACTTGATTTATTTTTACTTGATTTCAAAACCCCAACTTCATTCTGCCTAATAACATATGGAATGGAGATATCTCATGTTAGAAAAACAGCTCTTTTTTATTTTTACAGATATGTACAAGTGTTCACATTACACAAAATATATTCAGTTTAGTCCAATTATATTTGTGCAGCACTCTTCGTAGTTGAATAGTATTGTGACATGGCAGAGAGCATCCAAGAAGAACAGGGGCAAAGAAAAACTCCCAAGCATTAGTTGGTCTAGGAGAAAGCCTTGGGTAGATCTACGGCTCAAGGGACCATGCATCACAAAAAATCACCTGGCAGTGACTTTGCAAAAAGAATAGAAAGGGAATAGGCAGTTGGGGATTATCTCAAGAGCATGTCATAAAAAAGTGTTGAAAAATGTTTGTCAATAGATAAAAAGGAAAGCATAATTGGACGTAATACGGACAAAATGGTACCCAGTCACACACACTTAGTTTCTATATACATTGGCTTATCAGCAGCTTTAAAATGTTTAACCAAGGTGCAGTCCACCTGTGTCCATCATTGTGTGCCTTCCCTTGCCACTTCCACTCACACTGGTTTAAGGTGTGTGAGCCAATTAGCAGATTAACATGTGCGAGTAATGAGAGTAAACTACTGGAGTAGGCTTAAGCTGGATTTATACTTCTGCGTTGCGTCGTTGCAAACCTTCGCCGACACCAATTAGACCTTCGCCGACACTACGCAAACACCTTTCGTGCGCATGAAAAAAATCCTGACTTCGCGTCAAAGTGTCGCCGACACGGTACGCAGACCGACGCATACGTCATGGATTGTGATTGGTCCGCTTTACATCAATTCCAGTTCTCCTTATAATCTTATAATGTCTAATCTAGGACTCCCCCCTTTAAAGAAGGTCTACACGCAGACAGGGCTGAGCCATCCTCAGGGCTGAGCCATCCTCAGGGCTGAGCCA
>JAGFZM010000027.1:786086-871909 GCA_017657215.1 Limnothrissa miodon
TTATCAGCTAGCTTATCACTTAGGCTAGCTTGCAGGCTAGCTTATCAGAATGTTCCTCCTGTGTTGTAGAAAATAGATTTCCTGGACAAACACATTCCTTAGGCTACAGATTTCAGATTAAGGCTTTTATATTTCTGCTGTTCTCGTCCTTTAAGGACTGAGGAAATGGGTACAATCTCACAAGATCACTCACTTCTAAGAGTTACACTGTATATTTCATTAAATGTAAACTACTATTGTCTAATCTTACTATTACTATTATTACTATTTATACATGTTTATTGTCATTACACATGTATAAATACAGGATAATTAAATTAGCATAGTTTAGCATCTAATCAGAAGTGCAAGAGCAGCAGAAGGTATACACAGGTATACTGTTAAGTATAAATATTTTAAACAGGTATACTGTGTTACTGTGCTAGAAGAATACATATAATATATGATAGGGGTGGGCAATATAGACGATATATACCGTATGCAATATGCATTTGGCCAATGATAGAGATTTTGGGTCATATCGGCATACCGTGATAGGCTCCACAACCATGTGAAAAAATGTTGACCTGTAGCTTCACCTTATTGATAGCACCTTTTCATTCTTACAACGAAACTGTGTAAGAGCCTATAAATTGAACAGCTACTGCCACAAATGCAGCTTACCAGTTTACTTCTGTGTGAATTTGAGAGTCCAATATAAACACCTCTGAACGATGACTAAACAACTGTTGTACATATTGACTTTATGCTATGGTAACCATTAAGAAACTGTTATGCTGTAAGTTACATACCAAAGTATACCGTGATATATATCATCTACCGTTTATGGTTCAAAATATATCGCAGTATAAATTTTAGACTATATCGCCCACCCCTAATATATGACATGTTATATTGTACATTTTAAGTAAAAATTTATGATGTGCTATATTTCCCATGTTGCCTATAGATTTGTAATCAGTGTCATATAACATCAGTCACATAACAGCTTTATTGTTATGCATTGTTATCTCTGGACTGCATTATTATCTCAGTGACACTGCTAGTCGTTCAAACAGGTTCACATTGATAACATCTCTGTGTATCTCTGTCTCCAGTGACCGTCTGGCCCTGCTCCAGGTGAGAGCCATTCTGCAGCAGCTGGGCCTGAACAGCACATGCGATGACTCCATCATCGTGAAGGAGGTGTGTGGCACTGTGTCCCGCCGCGCTGCTCAGATCTGCGGAGCCGGCATGGCGGCTGTAGTGGACAAGATTCGGGAGAACCGTGGACTGGACCACTTGGACATCACTGTAGGAGTGGATGGAACACTTTATAAACTGCATCCACAGTAAGTGATTGACAAGTCAGCATGTAGTAACATTTTAAGGTGATTTGATCAATTTTTATTGCCACTCAAAATGAAATCAGTTTTCACATTTGTGTGTGTGTGTGTGTGTGTATGTATATATATATATATATATATATATACATATTATTAGTTATAATTACTGCAGCAAACCTGGAATAACAAAAGCAGCTGATCATGTTTTGAGATGACAAGGATTCATTTTGCTCTGATCAATAGTTCAGCCAGTGCTTTTCATCTCTCTCACACATACAAAAATAGTAGTTTCAAAGCAAGCTGTGAACCACTTGTGGCTTGATTGTGTTAGACCACAAAAAGTAAAAGTACCTATTGTGTTTTGAGAGTTCTGCGTTTCCCCACGAGTATGACAGCTGTGTGAACCTCCTCTTCACAGCTTCTCCAGAATCATGCAACAGACGGTGAAGGAACTTGCCCCTAAATGCGATGTTACCTTCCTACTCTCGGAGGATGGCAGCGGCAAGGGTGCTGCTCTCATCACTGCTGTGGGCTGCCGCCAGAGGGAGCTTGAGCGCCAGCAGCAGCACAACTGAGGGCCTCTCTCTCTCCCCATCACGGGCCCCATCACGGGCCCCGTCACCACTGTTCCTTGTCCGCGGGAGCCACCTGCTCACTGCACCCACCCTCTTGCGTGGTTTCCCATGGAGTTTTCCACAAGTAGCCGTGGCTCCACCACTGCCCCGCTCCCAAGCAAAGAGAGAGATAGAAAGAGATGAGAGATAACAGCAGGACAGCTGAATTTCTCTGAATATTATACCTTTGTACTTATTGTTTTGGCATTGCACTAAATATACAGTTTCAAATGCATTTGTAAGTTTCCCTACTGGTAAGCTTAAATTGTCAAGTGTCTGAGTGGTTGGAACACCTCGGTTGTGAAAATATTCATGTACTGCTAACTTTTGTTTTGTACATAAGGGTTAAAATAGGAAACTGTTACTGTATATATGAAGCCACCTCCTTTCTTAGGAAGCACTGGATTTCTTTTAGTTTGTCAGTGACTCGTATCTGCCAGCTCCTGATCTCAGTAATTTTGTATTTCTTCATAATTTTCCTACTGATGCTCTACTGACCTGATCAATAATGTATACCTACTTGTTAACAGTCGTCTTTTCTCCTGATGTTTCCTGGAAATAACAGCATGTTGCCTCTTTCACACAAACACAAACATACTTGATTTTGTTTTTTGCAAGAACAAATAATGATGATAGGCTATGATAATAGCATAAAAAAGGATACAGAACAGAAATAGCCCCATGTGTCTTACCTTGTCAATTGTGAGTAGCTAAACTGTACTGTAGGTGTGTTGTATCACATATTATGTGCACAAAGAATTTGTAATTGTGAGGCCCTTGAAACACTTCCAACAAGCGCTTTATGTGTTGGCTACTTTGGCTGAATGTGTAGTGGGTTGTGCTATGTAATGGGGTGTAGCTTTAAGCCCTGAAGCTGTATGACTGCATGCCTTATTCTGAGAGGAGAAATAGGCAAGGTTATTTATTTTATACATACCGGTAAATACATGTTGAAGATACTCATTAGTGAATTAAATTTATATTTTGTTGTGCAATTTTGGATGTGCCAAGTCTGTCATTGAACTAATCCATTTGTGCCCTCATTTTAATTTCACAAAGAAAGCAAGCTATTCTAATCTGGAAAAAGGTTGCACAAACATATTAGACAAGAGAAAGACTCCATGATGGACTGACATATTACAGATTTCTAGCAGATGAGACGTGTCGTGAACTTCTCTGCTCCTCTTCTAAAAAAAAAAAAAAAAAAAAAAAAAAGGCCGATGCTGCATGTCATTCACTCTAACAACCGAGCGTCCAGTGACTGTTCGCCCGCACAAGCCGAACTCCCCTGTAAGTGTGCCAACGTGATAGCCAAGTAGGTTGTCCGACTACATCTTCTGCAAATTGCAATGGAGGCAGAAAAGCGAAGTAACGTTACCTCCCAAAATTAAAAAAAAAAAAAAAAAAAAAAACAGTTTTACCGCAGTAGAAATATTAACAGGTCGATAAAACAGTTTTACCGCAGTAGAAATATTAACAGGTCCATGACCAATTGAAATGCAAGTATCGAGTCCGTGAATACCGGTTATGTACGTTATATAGCGTGCAGGACGCTTTTGTAAAAATATATCTTGTTGACATGATAGCTAGTCTGCTAACCTAGCCACCTATATGTAGCTAGCTAGTTAGCTATGCCAGTGAACGTTTGGATCAGCTAATTTGTCGCGGGCTGCGCTTGGTTTGGCTGTCAACCTTCTCTACGACTTGCAGAAACATTAAGGTAATAAATTCTTAACGTGTGATTGCTTACAATAAGTGAACGTGCATTTCGTTGTGTGCAGTGTTGCTAATGCTAGTCCCCAAATGGCAAGCGAATGCTAAAGGTTTGGTGGCCCATCAAGCTTGTTTGTCAGCCATGGGCTTCTGTCAAGCGAGCTTTCTAGCTAGATAAGCAACAACTTCACAAAGCAAGACAAGACAATCGAATTGCGTTGATTTTCGAGTTCAGTGTGCGAACAGCACTCCACCACTGTTTCACGTTGGAACGTTGTCTGGTCTTTGTCTTGTATTTAAAAAAAAAAAAAAAAACTATTGACAACCTAATTGAGAGTGCCTTGTTCGATCAGACTGCATTCCTTGACATTTTTTTTTAATAATTTAATAGCTGTAACTACATCGATGTTTACATTACTATTCCAGGCCAATGCAATTATTTTGGAATGTATGTTTTGGGCACACAAACAGAATTTGAATATTATCATACAACCAGACGTCACAGCACGAGACCTTGTGAAATTGTGGCATTTATGTTGGAGGAAGAGTGAGAAGCATCCTTGTTTCTGTCTCTTTCAGGCTTTGATCTTAAGTCTATCTATCTGTCTGCACCAGAATCCCCCTCAGCACGTCTCCCCCCGCCCCCAACCCCTGATCCTGGCCATGACCTCAGGTGAGACCGTGCACTACATCCACCTCCACAACTCCAGCCAGTCTGTGCTGGAGGCGCTGCGCTCCCAGCGGCGTGAGGGCCTCTTTTGTGACGTGACAGTGCGCATCCACGACGCCTCGCTGCGGGCCCACGCCTGTGTGCTGGCCGCCGGCAGCCCCTTCTTCCAGGACAAGCTGCTGCTGGGCCACTCTGAGATCTCGGTGCCGCCACTAGTGCCGGCCGAGACAGTGAAGCAGCTTGTGGATTTCCTGTACAGCGGCTCTTTGGTGGTCCTTCAGTCACAGGCTCTGTGCATTCTGACAGCGGCCAGCATCCTGCAGATCAAGACCGTCATCGACGAGTGCACCCAGATTATCTCTCAGAAGCGTGGCGCGGTGGGTGGTGGAGGAGGTGCCGGAGGGGGCAGTGGGGGGGGCACTGGAGGCGGGGGTGCTGGTGCCCCTGGAGGAGGTGGAGGAGGAGGCAGTCTACCCACGGGCGGAGTCCTGCCCAAACAAGAGGAGAGGGGAGGGAACAAAGGGAGGGATAGTGTGGGCGCCAGCAGCAGCAGTAGTGGCTGCTTCCCGACGTTCGCCAACTTTGGAATGGGTGACTGTGGCCCGGCTAGCGGCCTAGGAGCCAACATGGCGGGCGGGGGCGGAGTGGTGACCACCAGCCAGAGCGGGCACAACCCGCTCGACCCTCCAAACTCCGTGGGCCTCATATCCCTGGGGGACATGGGCCCCGGGGCCATGTGCCGGGCGGATGCCCTGGGATCCGTGCCTGGCACTGGCTCTGGCATTCTGAAAGCGGGCTCTAGCTGTGCCCAGGACATGCGGTTCAAGCTGAGAGACCTGCTGGCCCAGCCCAGCGACGGCAGCGGTGCGGGAAGTGTGAGTGCCAGCAGTGATGGTGGCAGTGCCCCCTCTACCTGCGGCTCAGCGGTGGGTGGCAGCGGTGCAGATGGCGGCATGGCCAGAGACGGCATGCGCAGCAACATGTCCGACCTGGGCTCGGTGGGAGACGACCTGGTTGTGGGGATTGAGCGCTACAGCGAGGAAGAGGACCTGGAGGGCCAGGAGCGTGGGCGCGACGGAGACAGGGACAGGGGAATAAGCCATAGCCGCAAGCAGAGGCAGCCACTCAGGTTACAGGTAAACACACATACACACACAACACAAACATATTGTGGAGGGAAAACAACTCACACATACACTGTACACACACACAAAAATTGTAGAGGGATAAACTGACACATTTTCACACACACACAGCTTGTTGGGGAAAAACTCACACATATCCATGCACACACATAAACATTGTGAAGAGGGCTCACTTACACACACACACACAAACAGACACACAAAATGGGAAAAAAAGAACTCCTAACATCTCATTTTGTCTACACACTTACCTAGGATGCCTGGTGGACTACCTTTGACCTTTTCACTTTGTTAACATTGTGACACAAACTGTGCACTTAGTGTTTGTCTGTATACCATTTTTAGTTGCATACATTTGTACTGCTTGTTAATACATGGAGAGAGGAGACTGAGGGCGGCTTATGTGTTAGTTCTGCTGAAGAAAACATGGCAGTGGTCAGTAAAATGATCAAGAACAGTTTAATGGTGTGTTTATTGCTAATTGTAATTGATTGCAGCGAATGGTTAGTCGTTTTAAAATTGCACCAACTTTTTACAAGGAAAACCACACAAAAGGACAAATATGGCCATTGTGTTGGATTGAGCACTTATGGCAAAGAACACCGTACAGCATCAGTTAGTGTTTGGACACAATCCTCTGCTGATCAACAAGCCCCCAAATTTAGAGGAATGGGGGGGCCCTGCCTTAGGTTGCAGAAAAAAAAACATTCAAAGCGGCAGAAAGTTTTAAAAGAATAATGAGAGCATTGCACTAGCAATTGCAACACAGAGAATAGATATGGTGTAAGAGTGGATACTCTACAAGTAGGAATCTAATAATTTTCTTGGAAGAACCTCCTTAAATCTTTCAGCTAAATCTGAGATGGTTGAGTGGTAGCATCCAGGTTCTTTACATTGAATTTCCATGCAGGCACAAATATTCAAATGCCCCCTAAAAACTACGTTCAACACATGCTGCAGGTGGATCATTCTAGGTTGCTGCTTTTCAGTTTCAGAACTTGCAAATTACATATGTACATAAATGAAGTAAACAACAGAACAAACTAAAGGACTGTGCAGACATCATACAGGGTAAAATGAGTAGGCCTATTACTTGAAACTTTCATTATGACTATACTTTTACTAATAGCCGAGAGAGAGAGCAAAAAATGCAAAATTAAAGAACAGGCCATGATTTGTGGAACCAGGATCTGCTGTTTTGACAGCTGAATTTAAGAAGTTTACCCTCTCATTCTAGCAAAAGACCCAGTATACTTTTCACCACCAAATAGCTGCAGCTCATTTATTTGTGTCTTTGGAGTGATTGGAGTGTATTGAAGCATTTGAAACAATCTATAAAAAGAACACACTCAGCACAATTATTTGTTTATTTATTACTTGGCCCAACATAGACGCTCTTGCTTTGAGATAGAGTATAGTGCTTATTGTGGTAAGAAGTTGGAGATGTCTGAAAGTCGGTAGTCTCATCAACAGTAGAAATAGTAAAGATGACATGATCTCATTGTCTTTGATAGATAGATAGATACTTATGGTAGCATATGGCCATGATTACACCTACACTTGCCATCACAGTGAATGAACCTGAGCTTTGTATTTTTGTTCGGAACTTTGTGCTGCTGTTTTGTGTGGTGTTGCTTTCAGAGTAAGAGGTGAGGTGACGTGTCTGTTGTTGATAGGTTATGGGGGGAGAGGAGGTGGTGGTGAAAGACGAGGCGGTCCAAGATGCAGACGGCTCCCTGTTCGGCCTGGACCAGGGAAGACAGGGTGGGGAACATGACGCATCCCAGCAACAGATGGCCAGTTTTGGTCAGGTGAGATGTTTGAGCTTGTCCATCTGCTTGCCTTTGCCTCAGCCCAACATTCTCCTCAGTCTGATGATGGACTGCATTCACAGGCTTTAATGCATTACGTCTTTATGGCTTTAATGCATTACGTCTTTTCCAATACATGATTATTATTATTATTGGCTGCATGTAGAAATAAAAACATAAGGCCACACCAATAAAATTAGTTGGTTCTCGGATTCGCCGCTTGAAAAAAATGCAAAATTAAATAAAAATAAAATTGAATTCGAACTCACACGAACATGAAAAACACAGTGGCTGATAATACTGAAAGCATGCTGCTTCCACGTGACGTGGAAAACCAATCAAATCGCGCCTTTCACTTAAGAGCGCAAGAGACAAGAGACACGATATGAGGAAAGATGCCGGTGGATCCTGCTAGGCCAGTGTTTGCAATTATTAAAATATTTGATCAGAAGAGAAAAACATTTGACAAGTGCATTGAAATGAAAGAGGATGAGAACTTTGCGCAGTTGTACTCACGGTGCCGAGAGCAGTCTGCTTGTGCAACTCTGTGGAGGTGAGTTTGATATTTCATTGATTGAGAGGCGAAAAAAAACCCATTCAAAGTGTTTCGCCATCAAAATCAATCAATAAATAAATGAATAGCATGTGCCTACACACTGACATCCTCGCGCACGCACACACAAACACACACACGCTTCTCTTTTTCATGCTAAAAAATGGTCTCTTTTCTAGATTCACGTGACTGCACGTTGATGGATATTCATCTCCGGATCACGAAGTTTTAGTCACTATCTAATTGCTGGTGAATCAATGCGATTTTGACGTTTTAATGCCCTGTGATGAACTGTGACAAAATGAGTTTTAACGTAGGCTACAGCAGCCTAGACGTATTCAACATTATATGTCATACCTCAATTCCACAGCCTAAGCTTGGTGGTGCTTAGATTCTCAAACTCTTAAATAAATTACAAACCGTCAAACTTTTACATAACATAGAATGACAGAATTATGAATTTGTACATTGCCTAAAACCTGCATGACAAAAAGTGTGCTGTGAGGTGTGAAAGTTAAGTTTATAAATTAGGCCACATTTAGTTTTTCCTTAACACATGAGTAAATGTCTTTAATGAACATTAACTGTGAATGTGCTAATTTACTTTCAGAACATTTTTTTATTTTTATTTTTATTTTTATTTCGCTCGCTCGCTCCATATTTTTCCTGGAAAAATCCGAGAACCAACTAATTTTATTGGTGTGGCCTAAAGCTGTTTTTAACCTTTCAGCATGCTGCGAACACACACACACACACACACACACACACACACACACACACACACACACACACACATAGTGAAAGATTCATTATAAAGCCTTCATAAACTAGTTACAGATGACAACAATGTCATCCATGACTGACTGTTACAATGAATGGAAGACTATCAGAAACATCTAGTTAGTTTGGGAGATTTGGGTTTGGATCTAAATTTATATCCTGGATCCGCCTGTTATAGACAGTATAGTAAATCTTCTTAGGATGTTTTTTTCAGGTTACAAATTGAATATTGCCAGAAGTCTATTGTTTCCCCGTCAATCAGCCTGCTAAATCAATCCCACCAGGGGCTCTACCCTTTCACCTCTCACCCAGTGGCTTTAAATACCTAGGTGTCAACATCTCTCACTCTCTTAGCTCCATTCATAAAAACAATTTCACAAAACTTATTGTGAATATCAAATTAGACCTACAGAGGTGGCATGACCTCAGGCTACCCCCCGAACACTCCGGTCCTCCAATGACTGTCGACTAGCAGTCCCGGCACCTCGCCCAAGGCAATCCAGACTCTTCTCATATGTCGTCCCACGCTGGTGGAATGACCTACCAAAAACAATCAGAACAGGGCCATCTCTGGAGGCCTTCAAAAAGCTCTTAAAGACCCAGCTATTCAGAGAACATCTTCTATCCTAGCATTAAAATGAACTGAAGCACTATCCCCTAGCACTATGCTCCTTAAGGTTTCTGCTATGTAGCTCGATTGTTATCCTCGTTTTGTAAGTCGCTTTGGATAAAAGCGTCTGCTAAATGCATAAATGTAAATGTAAATGACCTACCTCTTTCATTTGTTGGTCGAATTGAAACAATCAAAATGAATGCTGCCTCGTATCCTATTTCTTTTTCAAACTCTCCCTCTTTTCCTTCCCAAATCTTTTTTAAAATCATTGGATGGTATTATATCATCATTCATTTGAACGGGCAAAGCTCCCAGGATTCAGAGAAGAATTTTGGAGAGACCCAAGCTTACAGGGGGTTTTGCTTTACCGAACATGTTGTTATATTACTGGGCCGCCAACATCCAAATGCTTAAAAAATTGTATCATTCTCCAAACATTAATTGGTGTGTATTAGAGGCAAACTGTTGCATTTCATCCTCACTTCCAGCTTTGCTTTCTTCACCATTCTCTATGCACCCCTCCCAACATACCAATGATCCTGTTGTACTTTCCTTATTAAAAATTTGGAAGCAGTTCAGACCCCACTATGGGTTAAAATCTCCATCTCTCCATCTGTATCATTGTTTTTTACCTTATGCCATAGACAAGAGCTTTATGTTCTGGAAAACCATGGGCCTTGTCTCATTTAACGCCCATTTGGACAAGACCTTTGGGAGATTCGCTGATCTGGTCACAAAATTTGGTGTCTCTAACAGGGATCTCTTTAGGTATTTTCAGTTATGCAACTTTGCGAAAACTCAATTCACCTCATTTCCCTTATTGCCAGCTACAACTCTGTTAGAAAACATTATGAGTTCCTCAGTCGTGCATAATAGCATCTCTTCAATACGTGATCTCCTCCTTTCTTCACAGGTGTCTCCCCTCCTGGGGCTTAAAGACACCTGGGAGAGGGATCTTGGCCTCACCTTAGATGAGATCTGGTGGAGGGAGGCCCTCATAAGGATCAATACCACATGCATCTGTGCGCAGTTGAGCCTAATTCAGTTTAAAGTTGTTTTCACAATTCATTATACTAGGGAGAGATTAAGGAGACTGTTCCCAGATGCAGATGATCTCTGCATTCGATGTGGTCATTCTCCAGCAGACCATACTCATACTTTCTTCTCCTGCCCCAAGTTACATGCCTTCTGGAAATCTTTTTTTGACACCCTTTCTGTAGTCCTGAATGCTACCATTTCTCCTTGCCCCTTGATTGTCATATTTGGTGTGTCTCCTGTGGTAGGCAAATTCACTGTCTTGGTTTGAAGAGCTCATGTCTTTTTTACACTTTGTACAAAATAGAACATACTATCAGAGGATCCTTGAAAACATTTTATAAAACCTGGGACTCCTTCCTTTCATATACACCAGACTCTGAGGACCAATGACCCCCCCCCCCTTTTCTGTCAACCACTTAATTGCATGTTAGACAACATGTGAAAGGGGCTCAAAGTGTTAAAAACCAAACTATACCTTTAAGTCTGCAATATTTACATGCCCGTCATATAAAATGGAGTCTGTTGCAGCTTAGCTTCCATCTGACATTTCCCACTTCAGTATTTGTTGTTCACTAGCATTTTTATATTTCAAGGATTCAAGGATTCAAGGATTCAAGGAGTTTATTTGTCACATACATGAGTCACTAACGCAAAACATGCAGTGAAATTGCATTGAAGAGAAGATGGATAAAGGGAAAGAAGAAAACAAAATAAATAGCCATTGCCATTTAGCCACTGTACATAAATAGTTCATTCAAACAAACAGGACTCAGGATCCATGTAGAAGGCGAGCTGAGATGACTTTGAGGTCGTAGCTTATCAATTTAGCTTATCAATTAGCTGAGAGATGAAAGATGAAGTGAAACAAGTCAAACAAATCAACAAATTAAAATACTATTGCCGTATAACGAACCTTTAGTTCAAGGTCGAATGGGAGTTTGCGTGAGCTCAGTGACATTATAACCATGTAACTATATTATTAGTAAAATCTTTACAGCATGTCCCCTCCAAAAAACAGCCAATTAGCATATTAAATAACCTGTTTTTTCAAGGTGCAGTAATTTGCTTAACAAATGAGACAAGCCTGATGTGTGCAAGAGGGTTTGGTCACCCAGATTAAATCAGTCTAACATACAGTACAGCATTGCAGGTGCACCAGTCTAGTGCTGTAGGTTTTAATTGCTGCCTTATTGTTAAATTTATAAAATGGAGTCTGTGTTGCAGCTTCCATCTGAGGTTTCAGTTTAACTTCATTGTTGTGAATGTGAAAGCAGCACTGACTGTAATGCATATTTGAAAAATTATCAAACACTATCAAATTTTCAATGACATTTAAGTTGAAGATGCACAATATTTGCATTGGCACAAAACTGATGTATCTAACTTATAGTATCTGATTTATTTCCACACATGAAGGAGACCTAGCCTAGATATCCAAACATACCCTTGCAGTAGCAGAAGTAGCAGGTTTTGCTATGTGCGGTACGTCTAGACTGCCTCATTAGCTGTTTTGTCAGACCATTCATGCTCTTTGCTTGTAGCCTACTCTGTCTTATTGTAATGTACAGTAATAATTAGACAAAACAATCTCAAGTACAAATAACCCTGCCCTTTAGCCTACAAATATATCTTCTGCATTTCTCTATGAAGTTACTAACTTTGTAACTCATTTTCATGTGCAAAAATACAGAATTACAGAATAGGTTTTCCTCCAAAACTGCAATTTAGTCATCTGCCATTTTGAATTTCGACAATCTGAAAATATATTTTTTTGTCATTGGGATATTCAGTTAGCCTAGCTGGTGTCTTAACATTTAAACACTCAATTATGTCTAGCAAGTAGTCTTCATCCACCTAATTCAAATGAAGATGCCAGACAATTCTGGGGGAAAAAAGAAAATCGAACCGTGGGTCAAATATTGATTATGGTGTATCGTTTACGGGTCTGTCAAGAGGTGATGGTATGTGAATGCCTAACTGTAGATAAATATGGAAGTAACTGTAGACTTGTGTGTTCTACCACACAAGTCCTGTGGTTTTGGTTCAGTAGCCATAGGCTACATCAGACCTGGGGCAAAATGACTCTTCCTTTCTCTTCTTTCCATTCCTTGGCTGACAGGAGGGGGTTTTCTATGATGAGCAGAGCGTGTTTCCGGAAAGTTTCTGGCCACAGACAGAGCCAGCTCCGTCCATGGCTTTTAATCCCCGAGGGCGTGTCAACAAACCACTTTCGCCTCCAACCTCCACGCAGTCCATCAGCAATCAGGTCTGTCTGTACATCCATGGTATCACATCACGTCACGCTTGTATAGCATTTTTTTTTTTTTTTATGCTGCGGCTTTACACAAAGTACCATGATTTTCTTCTCCTTCCTTTGCCAGCTGCTTTTTCAGTACCCAGTTAGCCAGTCTCAGCCCTCGTCTTTTTACGTGGGCGGCCCTATGGTGATTGACAGCATGGCTGGGACAGACAACAATCAGCCGAACCAGCCGCCGGCACCGCTAACCCCTGCCCCGCAAGCCACCGCTGGGCCCTGCTCCACTGGGCCCTCCCCTTCCTCCCAGGGTTCGGAGACCTCTTTTGACTGCACCCACTGTGGGAAGTCCTTGCGCTCCCGAAAGAACTACAGCAAGCACATGTTCATTCACTCCGGTGAGTTGACCTGGCTGAGGAGCACAAGGAGAACAATTTGGAAACTTAAATTTAATTAATTGGAGAGTTGTCTCAAAAAAATGACCATATTCACCTCAACGTTCCCCTTTGAAAGTATTCTTGCACAGAAAGTGATGCAAATGGCACAGTATTTTTATTCTTGAATTTACTGATAGATATTTAAATAATGGGTTTCTTGATCCTTGCTGTTCATTTGAGTCTATGCCAGAAAAGCTTTTGCCATATTAATAGTTGCATTTCTGTGCTTGTGTGTGCGTGTCTGTGTGTATGTGTATCCCAAATAGGGCAAAAGCCTCATCAGTGCAGCATCTGCTGGCGTTCGTTCTCACTGCGTGACTACCTCCTCAAGCACATGGTGGTGCACACAGGCGTGCGGGCCTTCCAGTGCGCCGTCTGCGCCAAGCGTTTCACACAGAAGAGCTCACTCAATGTGCACATGCGCACGCACCGTGTCGAGCGCACGTTCTCCTGCCCTGTGTGCCACCGCGCCTTCACCCACCGCACTCTGCTGGAGCGCCACGCCTTGCAGCACGGCCACAGTGGGCACCCAGCGCCTCCCAAGCCGCCGGGCAGCGGAGGGATGCCAGGAAGCAACCCTGGCATGGGCGGTGGTAGTGTACCAGGTCACAGCTCCTCTACCTAGTTAAACTCTTAACTTGTGCTAACCAGTCGCCATTGGGTGGTTTAATGGTTTCTGAGATTAGATGGGGAATGCTAAAGTGGGCTGGGGCTGGTGGTTGGGGTTGGGGTGTGTGGGAGCATGGTCCAAAGCCTGTTAGTTTTTCCTTGTTGCTGTTGTTGTATTTGTCGTTGTTGTTGTTGCTGTTGTTATGGTAATCATTTGTTTCAGAAGAAGGGGAGGGTAGTGGATCAGTTTCCAGTTGCATGGTAAGTGATTTTTTTTTTTCTTGCTTTTTTTAAGAGGGTTTTAACAAAACATTCGCACATATGACAGCATGGGAATATATCCGGGGGGAGTTATCTTTGGAATGACAGATACATTATTACTTACCTCAGTTCATGAAGAAACCGGAAAACAAAGAACACCTCTTTCAATGTGAAAATTGCCTCTAAGTTTCAAATGTGATGTCTATATATTGTGTATGTGTTTATGTTTTTATAATGTACACTTAATCTGAAGCTATAGCTATGTTTTTGGTCATTAGGAAAGGCCAGCACAGCCATTTGTTAGCAGATGGCTTTAAACTAAGAAACAAAACAATTATAAAGATTGATTTTTTTTTTGCCAGTGAGTTGTCAAGTGAATTAATGTATTTTTAAAAAACAATGCTCTTAAATTTTTTTTTGGAATTGTCAGGAAATAATTCAAGATAGAAACTTAAGGAAAACAAAATCATGGAATTGATATTTTATGTTTTATTAATACAATATGTGCCTGGTGCCTCTTGGTAATGTCTCTGTACAGGGCACATGCACAGAGGGGTTTAGATGTTTTGACTGAAGCACCTCATAACTCGTAACTAAAGAATTGCACAAATTAGAGTAGACTTTCATCAAAGCTTGAGTAATGCATGCTCTGTTTCAGTCAGGGTGTATATATATAAATATATACATTATATGTTTGACAGTGATTTCCCAATTCTGCTCTGATGTGTTTTTTTTTGTTTGTTTTGTTTTCAATTGACTAAATTTAGTGGACATAATTTTCTCAAAGCCAGTGCCGTACAGAGAGTACAGTACAATTTACAACAAAAAAAAATATAAGCTACAACTTTTGTATAAAAGATTATCAAGCCTTATCTTGCAGTGTTCTGTACCTCGGACATACAGTTCATAATGATGACGATGTTAGTTTGTAGAATTTGAGCTGATTTAGATGTGGTGTATAAGATGTTCTCTTGCGCTGTCTACAATCAGAAACAAATACTTTGTACAAAACTCAGTGGAGGTTGAGGACCTCGAGTAGGGCATGTTCAGTGAGATCACTGTACTATCATGAGTTTGCAAAGACCGAGGGATGGTCAATAAATTAATCAGTTGACTAAGAGTATTGTGATTGAGAAAGACATAGTTGAAGGCTTGTAGCGGACAAAGACCCTCTGTGGCAAAGGGAGAGAGCATGTTGCCCTTCCCAACATTAAAACCCAGGTCTTCAGGGGCAATAGCCATGCAGTCTGACCACCACAGCTATGAGTAGAGCTCCTGCCTGTGGCAGTCAAAGCACATTCTCAGTGACAGCCTACCTAGTATTTTGTCAAGAAAAAAAGAAATTTTCAAGAAAAAAAAAGTAATGCTTGATTGATGTCTCCACTGAATTACCCATCATTTCCCCTAATGACGTAAATACAGGTTATAAAGCAGTGGATGTCGTTGAATGCATACCAACCAGTGATCAGGCATCTTAGTTTGGAAGTTTGAAGTAGAAGAGGTGTTTTTTTTTTTTGTTTGTTTTTTAGTGGTGCTAATGAGGAACTATACCCTCGGCTTATGTTGTTGGATAAACACCAACAAACTCCAGATTTAACGCTTCAGCACTGAATGGTGATAGTTGTTAATTTTTTCGAAGAAGCGAAAGGCACAATCAGGCATTAACGTTTTGAGCAATTTGTGGAAATGTAGGATATTGTTTACTTTAGATTTACTTTAATTGAGATGTGCTTGTTTTTGTTCATTGATGTTTTAAGTGAAGGAATCCAGCCCTCTGCCATTTGTGCATGCGTTGTGGCTGCACTGATTCACTCATGGTTACATGTAGAATCATGCACATATTAAAATCTCCAAATTATTTTGCGTTGGACCTAAATTAGCTGTTGCTCATGAGTCAATGGCCTTAACGCATTGTCAGCTGTGTAGGTAGTTGTACAGTACATAGTCAAGTCAGTACATAGTCTTGTACTTTTAGCAGCATGTAGTGAATGTCCTGTTAATTTGTTGAAAGAGTGAGTCTGTCTATTGAAGTTGGAACAGGAGACAACAATTAGTGCCCTCTGCCACAGGCGAAGGTTTGTGATGTCTTGCAGAGGCAAGAATGCCACGGCATGTGCCATGCCCTTCCAATCATAATCATATGCTTTGCAGTCATTGTCACATCTCTTGGTGGCACTTGATTTCATCTGAACATGCCAAATGGCTTGTAGGCTTGTTAGCATCTAGTTAAAAAATAGAAAACCAATATTAGTGGTAACAATTGACCCCTTGATAACATCATGCTATTGTTTTATTTAGAAGAAATGCACTATAAGATGAAAGCCAACTTGAAATGAAATCCCCCTGGTGAAATCAGGATGTTCTTTATGATATAAATTTCAGTGTTAATTTTGCTAAAGTTTAACTATGCTCAAAGAAGCACACAGCAGACAAATGCAGACTTTTTATAGGTCTATTGTTAATCAGCAGAGCTGATTCAAAAGTCCAACTGTAGGTGTTTAAATAGAGATGTCTTTAAAAACAGGCTGCGGACATATTTATAGAATTTCATTAACCAACACAAGTATTGCATTTGTGTCATACCCATATTCAGGGGTTTAATGAATTGACATAACGGTAACCTCTGAAATTTCTTGAAAAAAAAGTTGTCACAAACCCTGTAGGAAATAGAGGGAACCACCGTTCAAATCCTGCATCCATGCTTTTTGTCTGTAATAAGTTTAAATAGTGTATGTTGCAGTGCTAGCAGATCATTTTGACTGGTGGAAACAAAACTACCTCATCATATCATGTAATTCAATGGCAGTACAGTACACTCTTAGTGGGAACATAACTGTTCCCAAGGTTGGACGAATGGAACATTACTCGTTTTACTTGTAGGCCAAGAAACATTTTTTTGATTAAGCAGGTCAGCCAAGTGTAGGACCCGGATACAGTCTTGTATTAGCAATGATAAACAACATACTTGAAACTAATGTTTCGAAGATTGCTCAGATGGAGGGGAATTAGAAAAGGTGGAGGTTGACTAAACGAGAGGGTGGCATTCAGGTTACTCAAAATCCATGACAAAACCAGTTTTACCTCATTGTATAGCTCAGTATAACACTTGAAATCACGCACACACATCTATTCAGTTATCTCTTTAGGATGAAAGATTCACTCTCGTTAAGTTCATCCTGTGTTCATGTAGTTAGGCGCATCAATCAGAAACAGCAGAGATTAATGTGGCTTCCTTTGGCAATGTTGGAGTAGCAGAATCCCATCTTGGCAGAAGTTTGTGGCTTACTATGGGACAGGAATGTTTGTATCCATTCACAACCAGAAGAGAAGGGGTCTCAGCTGTGGAACGGGTCAGGAAATCCAATCTTTCTAGGGCAGACAATGGCAGGGGGGCTTCCTTCATGTTCCTGTGTGCCCTTCCAACCTTGGCCTGACAGATTGTTTGAAAAGTGCAAAGCTTGCATTCCCGTGATACATCAGCATTGGGCCCCTGGGTAGAACCCCTGGATTTGCGCAGGTCAGGCTGCAGGAGTCACGTTCCCATGCTAGGAGCTGAAGCACTGGTGAAATGTGGCCACAGTCAGCTGTGGCAGGGCATCTGGAGAAGTGTTACAGAGTGTTTTCTCCTCAATATTATTCCCTGGAAAGATGGGTCTGAAGGGCAAGTCACCAATTGATTATTAGGAGTGATTGTTGTGTGCAAGACAACATTTATGGATTTCCTGGTATGTTTTAAAGTGGAAATGCTCCTGGAACGGCTCTTGCAGTTTTCCAAGCCCTGCCCGTTGAGTACATTTGAGACAAGGGGGACAAACAAAGCCTTATGCTCACAGTCACATTGCCTTTGCTTGGCCGGGCTGGTTGAAATTCTAGGTGGGTTTCGCCACCGCGTTTGCCATTCAGTACGGACCCTTTCTTGGAGGTTTGTTCTCTTCTACCTCTGCAGTTGGTACCTAGACAAGTACCCTTTACCCGACAGCCCTTGCATGGGCAGTATGATTGTAGCCGCTGTTCACGTTGGGTCCTCTAGATGTGCTTTCTTAAGTGATGCCGTCCTTCAGGACTATTGTGTTACATGATGGAACTATGCAGACATACCTGGTATTTGCTGACCTCTCACTTGTCCAGCAGTCCCTGTATGCAATGAGGGACTTCCTTGAGTTTCCCTTTTGTCGCAAGTGGACTGTGGATTGTTGGACAAGTGGACTGTTTGAGGTCAATAGGCCTCTGGGAGGTTTTATGGTAAATTTGATGTTGAAACACATTATCGGACTGCCTGGACTCCATTACTTGGCACTCCAAAAGGAACCGTATGGGCAGTGGTTGTAGAGGGTTCTGCAAAATGTAACTTGTGTTTTAGACCAGTGACATACCTCATAAACTGCACACCACAACCTCACTGAACAGTATGTGCTTTTTACCAAAGTTTTGGCGCTTTTAGGGGCACTTTCTTTTAAACTAATCTGCTTTCTTTGCCCTGATTATTCATCCACATAGATAGAAATGTCCTTTCCTAAGTCAGGAACAATGGAACAAGAAGACTTTTCTGTAGTTTCCACCAATCAGAATTATCCAACTGCATACTGTATCCAAATGCAGCCGGGTTGCCCCTTGTTTTTTTTTTCTTGAATTAATTAGTGATAACTTTTTTCTTAGTGAGGGGTTTGTACCTCTTTGACTCTTGCTTTGAAGGTTGGTAGAAGATTACCCTATAGGGAACTAAAAGGCAGCCTTCTGGTTTTGCAGAACTTGTTATATTCCCTTTAGGTGCAAAAAAGTACTGCCAACAGTCCTTCTTTCAGCTGTTCTGCAAGACTTTGGCTTATCGATAGCCCTACACCCAAAAATTATTTCCTTTTGATCTTCATACCATATTGTCTTGAAATCCATAGCAGTGCATGACATAAAAGATGCATTTATCAAGGCATCATGGGTATTCTGTGTGTGAATTTGTGTGTTAGGTTGGGTGTGTAGAACACATTGGTGTTATTGGGAGAGCATGGTGTTATTTATCAGGTAGCCCAAGTGCTAGAACTGAAGGACCAAAATCATTTTGACAATACTAACACCTTTTGCAGGCGCTTGATCAGGCATGTAAAAAAACATAGCACCAATTAACATACGGTAATATTAGCATGTACAGTATTGATGCTCCAGTCAACACCCTAAACTATTTTTTAGCACATTTACTGCTCAATCTTTAGGCAATTGAAAGAAAAAGACCTAAATACCTTTGCAAGGTGTTCTTGGAAGCCGAATAATCCATTAGGCTAACATGTTTGTTGCATTTTGGTTGTTATTTTATGTAAACCAACTAAACCAGGAACTTTTAATCATACAATCGCATGATACTGTTTCATGAAGATATAGTAATCAACTAATCAAACAGTGCAGTTTAACAGTATAATTCCTTAATCTGGGCAAGGACCTGAAACATTAACCTTCGTAGACATTTGAGGATTTTTTTTTTCTTGTAAGATGACTTTCATCTTAAATCCTGGACTAAGTGGAAACCCAATGATGAATAGTCAGCTAGGCAAAGTTGACTTCATCTATTTGGAATGCCAGAATGATCTGTCATGCAGATTCATCATTTATGTGTTTAGAAATCCCTATAGAATCCCCACTTTTTTTTTAAGTGCTTTGGAATTTAAAAAAAATTCTGTTTATGATTTTGTGTTCTTAAAAAGATCAATTTCAATGTCTACTCAGACAATAAATAAAGCTGACAAAGTAACATAATGATTCAAAATTATATGAAAGCAATATTTACATGTAATGCTACAATATTAATGTTTAAAATTACTTTTATTGTTACAAGTTGCTACAAATAATTACATTTAAACGAGCGAAATTCAAGGCTCATGGAAATTTGAAAGAAAAAAAAACTATTGTTTGTTATGAATAGTTTGCTTTTTAAATGTAAGTAGATGTTTCTTTGTGACATTTTTATGTATGTGTATTCTCAAATATTCTACCAACTGCCTTTTGTTCTCAGTCATGGATATAACAGTCTGCTTTATAATATTTCCGCACACTAACTGAATTTTTATTTTTATTAACTTTTTCATACATCACTGTGTTTGAAATAATTTGCTTGGATGCCCTTCATTAAATAGTGTGCTATCTGATGGAAGTGTCTACTGCTGTCTGTTTCTTTACCTCACATGTACATCACAGTGTTATGGAAAAAATGACCAGGTAAAAGCAGGTCGGTTTTAAGTCTTTTCTTGACCTGAAGTGACAGTGAAAGATGATAGGAGCTACTACTCATACTACTAGGAGACTGATAGTACTGTAGATACTTCATGGATAATAAAAGTACTGGGGGGGAAAAAACAACTTTAACTGCTTTAACAGGCATCATGAGGTTTGCTGTAAAATTATGAGCGCTCTCAGGCCTTGATAATTAGGTCTCTTAAGAGCCCCCCGTCGTTTCGATAACTCCTGCTCCCCGAGTTGTATTGTTACAAGCGGTTCCCTATAAACAAGCATTCCCCTGTCACAGTACATGACATGTCCATGTAGATTAGTGTGGTGATTATCGTGGACAGCATGTATGCGCCCGTTTGTTAATTTGTTGCTCTGCATGCCTAAATTGTAAACCCATGGTTGGTGACTGCTGTACAAAAACATCTTGTTTGCCATTTCAAAAATATATAAAATAATATAAAACAATGTTTTAGAACTAGAATTTGTTGTTTGCACAAGACAAAATGGATTTTGTCATTTTGTCAAGAAAGTCATTTTGTTATTCAAATATTTATTAAATGTCTATGTAAGTTTTTACATAGACAAACTGTTATTCAATACGGTCAGTAACTGTCTAACTATGATAGTAAACCTTAAAATGTGCACTGGTTACATAATATAACTTACATAATCCAGGTGGTCATATGGGTTGATCAGACTAAATGCCATCATTTGATGGTCCACATTACTTTCTCAGTTCGTTTGTTGATTGGCAGTTAAACTATACTTTTGAACATCTCTACAGGCGATGGTTGCACAGGTGGTAGAGGTGCTGTTCAGCAACCGGAGGGTTGCAAGTTCGAACGCTGCTAATCCTGACCAATGAAGTGTCCACCCAAAATTACTTCCAGGCACCTTGGCATGGCAGCCTCCGCCGTATGGGTGAATATGAGGAAAATATACGGTATGTATGTATGTATGCTTATGGGGTAGATTTATTTTTTGTAGCTCTTTGGGAAAGGTTATGTTTCATAAAAGTATTTACTTGGGCCCTTGGGTCCAAACTACTTCAGAAGTTTATAAGCAATATTTGGCTTGCTCTGTTGTTTCTATTGAATGGAAATGCAGAGATTGAGTACATGAGTCATATCACATCCTCAAATCTTATTTCAATCTTTCTCTCAAATTAGTGTTCCACTCTCTGATTGATCAGTCAACAGGACAATTGTTCAAGATCACTAGATAGAGCAACTAATGAACTAAAATTTTAACTAAATGAGACATAGTGAAATTAAACTGGAAGTAGTAGGTCATTTAAGTAAGTTTTTATTACGGTTCCATTCGGCGAAGTAGGTAAGCCACTAAAGCGTTACGTGAACAGACTGACACCGCTGAAAAGTATTCGCAAACTTTAGGCTTCGTGAGAGAACAACATTGGAGGATTTTACAGTAAGAGCAGCCTCAAAAGTTTGACATCACACACACTGCACTCATACTGATGATACATAAATGAATACACTCATTTTTATTCACACACACAAAGTAACATTAGAGTACATGAAAATAACACGTATGCAGTATTCTGTACATGCACAAAATATAAACACAAACAAAAAAAACAAGAAAAATTATATCTAGCCTTCAGTGCTGTAAAATAAAGTTATACATCTGCAATAACACTTTCACTGGTCGTTGTCGTCACCCTCACTCTCCTAGCTACCATCCTTATCTTCCTGGCCATCCACACACCCTGGCCCTGATGAGTGGGCCATAGTTGAAATTCAAACTGTCCCATGTTATTACATAGTGTGGTAGGTGAGGCCCTTCGAGACCTCTCTTATTTCCTGGGACTAGATCAGTATAAGTCCAAGAAAATGATGAGCTTTTGTATTTAGATAGATAGATAAATACTTTATTGATCCCTCCAGGGTAGAACCTTCACTTGTCTAGTAGCAAAGAGACATACATTGACAGATTACCAACAAAAAGCCCACAGACAGTAATAAAGTTAACGGCGAGTGTCTAATACACTAATACAGTGTCTGGTGCAGAGGGTGCCTGGTACTACTGAAGATGGCCTGCACTTTTACCCTCATGCATCTCTCCACCACAGCCCCCTACCTTGTCCATTGACTGACTCACCACAGAGCCGTCCTCTTTACCATCTTATCTATTCTTTGCAGCAGCTACAACAGATTTGTTAAACATAGACAGCATATTACTGCACACATCAAAGGACTTAAACCGGGACTAAGCAACATTCTGTTTTTCTCTCTCACAAGCTCCCTCTAAAGACCGCTGTGTTGCATTGTATTGCACTGCATTCTATTGGAGGCGGACCGCGCTGCTGAACATTGCAAGTGCTGTATCTACCGCTATTGGCCACGGTGGCGCATTCTACATCGCTTGTTCGCCGTGTAATGACTAATTTTAGCATCCTAAACAGTATGAAACGGATTAATTAAATGAAAAATGTTGCATAGTGTGCCTTTAAGCCTCCTCAGAAAAAAGAGCCTGGTCTGACCTTTTTTGTTAGTGTTGATGTTCCAGTGTTCAGTGCTGCTTTTGAATGTTCTTGGGGCCTAAACTGGGGATATGTGTGGTCACACTATTCTCCTTTGGAGTGGGGCACATTACAGTAGGCTGCACTCAGCGACCTACCACTGCCATTGTGCGATGGTTGACAATGTGGTCTATAATTGTGTCCCGAATTTTATCCGGGACAGTATGGTGTTTTCATGCCGTTCTGCCTCTTTCCCCTTTTCCACCACCTTGCATCCTCACATCCTCACATCTCTTCCTCCTCCTTTTGTTGTTTTTCCTCTTCCTCGAGCAGGAAGTTGCCCTTGTTCTTTACTTGCGAGGTACATCCATATTCAAACTGCATATGTACCAAGCTCTATATTATATTATTATATACATGTTCGTCAGCATTCACAATCATAGACAGCTACTGCCGGGCAACAAAACAAATTGTTTGTTATCTGAGATGTTCTCAGACCTCAATGTCAACTAATGTCATGATTTTTTCAAATACTTCAAGAAATTCATGTAAGGTTTTCATGGAATTATGTTCTTGACCAATTTTGACATTTTTAATACAGAGTAGAAAGCATATTGACATGTTTTGGAGAGAACCTTTAAATCAACTAATGACTTTAGATCAGCAAGATCTATTTATTTGGTGCTAATGGATCATTGTGCTACCTGTAGGCTACTTGAGTCACTTGAGACATATACTGACATCTGAAATTTGATGAAATTAAGACAAATGCCATTCTGAACAATTGTAAGGTGGTTTGGAGTTTTTCAATGTTATGTTAATTTGAAGTGTTCCATCTTGTATGGAAAGAGAGCCTAAAAGACCATAAGAAAGCACTTAATAATGCAAAAACAGAATACTACTCCTCACTTATAAATGATAATAAAAACAACCCCAAATTCCTCTTTAACACAATATCTCGCTTAACTAAAAGTAGGAATGAAGTGACACACTCCATTCCAATAACGTTAGACAGCAATGACTTCATTAATTTTTTTAATAATAAAATTGAATCTATTAGAGGTAAAATAAATAACACCATTCAAAGGCACACTAAGCAACATTTTTCATTAAATTAATCCGTTTCATACTGTTTAGGATGTTAAAACGAGTCATTACACAGCGAACGAACAGTGTAGAATGCGCCACCGTGGCCAATAGCGGTAGATACAGCACTTGCAATGTTCAGCAGCGCGGTCCGCCTCCAATAGAATGCAGTGCAATACAATGCAATACAGCGGTCTTTAGAGGGAGCTCGTGAGAGAGAAAAACAGAATGTTGCTTAGTCCCGGTTTCAAACCTCAAATTCAGCTGGTTCCCTTATAATGGAAACAGCAAGTCCTAGCCAACCTATAGCATTCCTTGACTCGTTTACACCTGCCAATATATCTGAAATTATCAAGTTGATCTCATCAAGTAAGGCCTCTACTTGTCTACTGGATCCAATTCCTACAGATCTCCTTAAGGCTGCTCTCCCTAACCTACTTAATATTATAAATCACTTTCTTCTAGCAGGACATGCTCTCAAACCTTTCAAGACATCTGTCATTAAGCCCAACCTTGACCCTGATGTCCTGGCTAACTATCGACCTATATCCGGTGTGCTTTAATGGCCTTGCTCCAGTATATATTAAAGACTTACTTGTTCCCTACCACCCTTCTAGACCCCTAAGGTCACAGAATGCTGGTCTCCTAGTAATTCCTAGAATATCAAAATCCACAATGGGAAGAAGAGCATTCTGCCATTGTGCGCCTGTCCTGTGGAACAATCTCCCCTCTAACATTCGTCAAGCGGACACTCTCAACACCTTTAAGTCTAGACTCAAAACTTTTCTATTTACTGACCCCTTTAGTTAGGGATGGTGTATGGTAAGCCACACCTCCTCAGGGTATTATTGGAAAGGACTGCCTCTGCTGTAAGCTCCCGTCCAGGGCTTGGTGGCCACTGACCATTTCCTTTGGTGGTGTTGGCTTGTTATACATCATACCTTAGTTATGCTGCTATAGTTTAATGCCGCCACAATCCAACCATCTATTAAAGGCCCACTATGCAACATTTTTCATTTAATTAATCCGTTTTATACTGTTTAGGATGCTAAAATGAGTCATTACACGGCGAACGAACGGTGTAGAATGCGCCACCGTGGCCAATAGCGGTAGATACAGCACTTGCAATGTTCAATAGAATGCAGTGCAATACAATGCAATACAGCGGTCTTTAGAGGGAGCTTGTGAGAGAGAAAAACAGAATGTTGCTTAGCCCCTATTTAAAGCCACTATGTGTAGGATTTATCTTCTATTTATCGTCATCTTTTATTTAAAATGCATTTTTTATTTTAAAAATATAATGTAAAACGATGGTAATTACCTCCATGAATAAATTGTAGTGTTCCCGTAAACTTGGTAATTTCAATTTATATATAGTTGTGGCTGGGTACCAAATAAGAATATCCATTTTGCGCCGCCATTTTCAAAATGAGGACCATGGGAAAGGAGGACCGTGGGAAGGGAAGGGCTAATACATTTTATTCAAACGTGTGCAGTATACCACTTCGCCGATAGATGGGAGAAATTCTCATACGAAAAAAATAAAACTTACACATAGTGGGTTTAAATAAGTTAAATACATTGTTCTAGTTTTATAAATGATCATTATCAATACACATAAAAACTATCATTGTGCTACCTTGTACATAAGTCAAGCCATGTGCTCTCAAAGTCATCTGCAATTTGATCAAATCAGTAAGAAATGCTATTCTGAACAATTGCAATAAGGTTTGGAGATTTGTCCATTTTGAGAATGTCATTTATGTTTCAAGAAATGGGACAAACCAAGGGGAAATGTGTTTAATCCTAAAAACTAATGATAAATATTTTTGATGATGGCTAATTCTTTTCAAGCAATCATGATCAGATGGGTGTGCTTTGCAAAGATAATTCTACCACTGGCCTAATGCTGTCAACCAGGAATAATATTGTCTCTAAAGAATGAAGACCAAAGTGACGTGAGGTCATATTAGCTCAATCCTTTAATCCACAGTCTGGAAAATGAGCGTTAGATTTTAATAAGCCTCCATGAATCATTGACATGCAGAACATCATGAACTCGAGCATTTCGTTTATTCCGTTTTCAGTTGACTTTACCCGTCCAGAGTCCTATCTGATTGTAACATTTCACATACTTTTTGCAACAAGTGTGGCTTTTTTTTGCGGGCTCGGTTATTGGAATACTTGCCTCAAACTCTCTCCGCCGCCAAAATCAATTCATCTTCATGTTAAGCACTAGCATTTCTGACACCTTAAAGGTCTCCTTCCAAAATAAACCGTTTAAGACTTTTTTTACATTACCATAGGTCAGCAAGTTGTACTTCTATGCTCAACTTCAAAATGCTCTCCTACCCCTGTAGTCTGTATTTGCCTGTGATAGAAAACTGAGTGAATCGGAAAAGCTGTGCAAGCCTACGTCACTTTGAACATCAGCTATGCAGTAGCCCGCCCTCAAGAAAACGTTAGGCTGCCTGCAGACAGACCCACTAGAGGGAGCGTCACAGTGTTGTTAGCCAATCAGAGACGATACATTTGCATGTCATTAATATTCATAAGAATCCTCTCGAGCTATCCCTGCTCTCGTTTTCACCTAACTAAAATAGCTTGAAACGAGACAACCACAGCATATTTTTGTCGAAACCAACTCTCATGACATTATTTTAGACAACCACAGTGAGACCACCACAAAATTAATGAAAATACGATGGAATGAGACCTTTAACAGGTCTCTATATTTATTATCTCCACCTTTTTGATGTAGAAGAGGGATATCCATCTAGAAACGGGACATAGATTTGTAAGTCGTAAGTAGATTTGAATATATTGCTGGTTCCATGTGTATACTCAATTACTAGTACAGAATTTAGTTCCACAATCAAAAGCTGCACAGATCTATGCATTTGGCATAATTTGTTTACAGATCATTGTCGTGATTAAGTTGGCAATGACTGTAAAATTGTAGGTTGTCGGTTTCAACTTGAACATGATCCACCAGGTGAGGAGAAAGAGAAAAAAAAGAGTCATTAAGAATTATTATTTTTGTGGTTATCTGTTTTTTAATAGGCCTATTGTGGTATCCTGCATTTGTAAACGTGGTAGTAAGGCTATTGACAGGATATAGTGTGAAATCAATCCGTGCAACCATTATATGGGTTGTTTGGTGTAGGCCTAATATTTTTGCAAAGTGGAGAGCCATATATCATATTTTATAATTTAAAGGCGCTCTAAGCGATGCTGTTTCACGTCACTTCTTGTTGAGGTTCGAAGTATTGTCAAACAAAACTGAGGATAGCTTACTCCCCCCTCCCTCCCATGCTTCCTGAAAGACTCATGAACGTGCATTTCCTTCTCATCGTTTATTGGCTGGAACACTATTATGTTTCGTTTTCGTTTGTAATGCTAGGTTTGCCCACTGTGTTTTTGTTGCCTTTTGTGGAGCCTGGGCTGTCTACAGAGACCATGTTTTTTACAGTGTGTTCAGGGGACAGGCAGCTAGCAGATTGTGAGGAGATGTTTGCTGTATGTAACAACACGTTTTAGTCCTAAAAACGCGTCACATCGCTTAGATCACCTTTAAGTATTGTATCTAGGAATAACTTGCATACTACCCAGCACACATTATGAACGACGCTGATATTTGTTTTTCTCCTTGCAGAATCGACTTGCAGGTGCTTCACTCCACGAAGCCTTCAAAATGTTGCAGATTTTGACTGAGTTGACTGAACAGATTTTGACAACTGTGTTTAAAATTTGTGACGGCATGTTGCCTATCAAGTTTGCGGTATGATTCGGCATTCCAATTGATATTAGACTTTTCGTATTCACTTAGAGTCTTGAATCATGAAGCATTGTGTTCATCGTGATTTGTGAATTATTATTGAGCCCTGACATTTGACAACGTAAGAAGTTGTATTTTTATGTTAAAGGCCCACTATGCAACATTTTTCATTTAATTAATCCGTTTCATACTGTTTTGGATGCTAAAATGAGTCATTAGGCTACACGGCGAACGAACGGTGTAGAATGCGCCACTGTGGCCTACAACAGTAGATCCAGCACTTGCAATTTTCAACAGCGCGGACCGCCTCCAATAGAATGCAGTGCAATACAATGCAATACAGCGGTCTTTAGAGGGACCTCGTGAGAGAAAAAAAACAGAACGTTGTTTAGCCCTGCTTTAAAGCACGAATACTTAATAACCTTGCAACCCAGAAAGACCAAACTTAGCACAAAATTCCTAGTCTGATTTGTGATTTTTTTTTTCCACAACCCACACCAGATACAAGAAAATGAACCGTTTTCTTGGAACAGCGATAAAACACATGTAATAGCCTAACATTAATGATTTAAAAACAGCAACAACACTGCACTTAGAGTCAGCCCGATGTGTGGAAAAAGAAAAAAAAATTATGGAAGTGACTGTTAAAGGTATAGAATCAGGGTTATTTCTGATTTCTTAACTCTTATTAAAAGAACGTGGGCCTAGGCCTAATTTGCCCGCAAGTGGTGCTAAAGAGGCGCTGTTCTAAGATGGAGACATATTTAAACAATAATAAATTTGACTTTTTTGATAATCATACTGACAGACGAAGTGTGGGTTGTGAAAAAAAATCACAAATCAGACTAGTCATTTTGCGCTTGGTTTGGCCTTCCTGCATTGCCAGGGTTTTGAGTAGCCTAATTCGTGCTTTAACATAGCCTAGTGCAACTTCTAATGTCGGACTTCAGGGAGGTCAAATCAATAATATAAAATCACAAATCACGATGAACACAATGCTTCATGATTTAAGACTACAAAGAGTAGCCATATTCATTGAAATGCCGAATCGCTAACCGCAAATTATATTTAGTAGCCTACTAAGCTGAACCAATTTGATTACTTCTGTATAGTCATGTTTTAGGCCTTTCTTAATTATAATAGTTGTTATTATTATAATACAGTAATAGAATACCCATTTCCCATGTCATCTCACATTTTAACTGCAATTATATCACAGATCATAGTTCCTTAAAACATTGATGATGGTTAAAAAATAGCACAATAGATTTCTCTTTCCAGATGTAGGCTAGGCCTACTGCTAAATTCTGTGAAAGACATTGCTAGACTTTTGTCTTGTTGGCCTGAAAATAAAATACAAATAAATATAAATATAATATATGCATTTTCGTAACAATGTAAGGAAAATGATTTAAATATTTTCCAACATCTTACACTTTATACACTAAACCTGGTCGGAATGAAGTACAGTATATACCTTAGAACTTCCATTGTAAGTTATCAAAATGCATAATATAGGCTACCGTACTTTACCGTAGGCTACTTTAAGTGCTTAATGTACCGTATGTACGCCTCATTTTTCCAGTATGTTTTTGCATTTCAATACATTAAAATCCTTTTGGGTTGTTTGGAAATCTTTCTTCAGTCATTTAAAACCAAATACAATACAATGTAACAAAATTCAGCGAATTCTTTTTTTTTTTTTACAAACATAAAAACAAATGAGATGTTTAAACAATGATTTCTCTTCTTTCACCTGTATAATCTTTATCATACCCTTACGTTATAAAAACTTATTTACAAACAGTGTATGTAATAAATAACTACAGATAGAGTGTGGTTCCTCCCACAATAAAATGTTTTTGCATCAACCAGGATCTGGAAAAAATGGGGAAATTCAAGATTTTAATTATCCAATTAACCATCTTGACACCATACAATTCAAAATGTTGAATTCAGGATTCATACCAATTGTGTTCAACTACTGATTTCACAGTTATTTGAATGAAGAACGTGCTGAATGTCATTGATGATAAATATTAGTGGTTCTTCAAAAGGCAAGAGAATAAAGTACTTTACAGGTCCTTTTGTCATCATGTTTTGGTCACAAATGTGGATACGCGGCCAACATCTTGGCTCAAAGTCTCTCAGACTGCTTCTTCAAGCAGTTTGTAAAACTTTGTCCACAAATCTCACACCAGTAAACACTTGTATGAAATTCTGCAAGAATTGTATACACAGTTAATTTTCCAGTAGGCTTGGTTTGGAAGCATTGTAAAGTGCTTTTTGGACAATGACACCTAGTTTAATAGTGATGTATGCATTTGTGGTGCCGTAACCTATTCACCATTTAAAAAAAAACAAAAAAAAAACATGAAAATACCAAAATCATTATGTCTTTTTTCTGCTACAAGTGCAAGTGCATGATTCCCTTAGGCCGCAATTACACTGCAGATCAGATACCTGTGCAAGAGAAAAAAAAGATTGGGGATGTGAGGGGGAAAACAGGCAACTCTCATTTGGTTCAGTGCGGAGGAATGTCAGAGGCATGGAGCATCTTTAAGTTTATTATCGAAAGTCAAAGCCTGACCTCCTGCTGTGTATGAGGAGAACTTGGACAATTAAAACATTCTGGTTTACCCAGAGTGCAATTAAGATAAACATACAGTACATTATTGTGTAAAAAATTAGAACATCATGACCCCCATCTATCTGCCAAACATGTTCCGGTTGTTGTTCTATCATGGATTTGAGACTGAATAGCTAGGAGGAATAAATGAAAAACTCCAATTGCCTGTGCCTATACCTGAATGCATATTTCCGGGATAGAAAACAATTTACAGGGAAATTTACAGAAAAACAAAAAGTATTTGGCTGAACAAAACTTTCAGTGAAACAAAATCTGTGGCCCTCCATGAGGATATGTGGTTTGATGGACAAAGCAGGGGCAGGGCAACACATTGCTTGGGAATATTCATTATTTCAGTTTTTAACACTTTGAGCCCTTTTCATAGGTTGTCTAAAATGCAATAAAGTAGTTGACAACGAAATTTTAACGATTGCTCCTGTCTTGGATATTTGGGAAATGTAGAATCACCTCTGCCTGCTTCAAAATGGCTAGCATTGGACAGTTGTTGTTTTTGTCCTTAAAACACTAGTTTTAATAAAGTACTACTCCCCGAGTGGTTAGTGGTGCTCGCTGATGTTCCAAAGCAAGGAACATCAATGAACACGAATAACCACTCGATGAATAGGACATATTTTTAAAACAAACGTTTCAGGTTGTTTTAAGGACCGACTGACTGTGCCTATTGCTAGCCATTTCGAAGCAGGCAGAGGTGATTCTACATTTCCCAATTAGCCGAGGTAGGAGCAATCATCAAAATTTTAGTGTCAACCACTTTATTGCATTTTAGATAACCTGTGAAAGGGGCTCAAAGTGTTAAAAACCGAACTACACCTTTGAAAGAACTTAAATACGATCTGAGCAACTCAGAACCTGTGTCATTTTTTACTGTTTTACATGCCATGACAAAGACTGGATCTGTGCTGTATGTGAGTGAAAAAAATTGGAATTAGATCACTTTTAACTGACAATGTAAACGTGGCCTTGCCATCAAACGAGCAATGACAATTGCAAATCCACACAAAAGGCTTTATACAGGATGTGGGCCATTAGTCATTCTTTTGTTTTCCATCACAAGACATGCATTACATCTGGGGCATTACTGGCATAATATCTCAGCTGGTCACACACAGCCAAGAGCTTTATAGCATTCTACACACACAAACCTTAAATAGGACCAATCTCTGTCTGATATGGACTGCAAATTCAAAATTGCAGTAAAAAAATGAAATAGAAACATTGTGCGAAGCAACAAAACACATTCACCTTTTGTGGCTTTGTCCACATTTGAGCAGCACTGTGATTAGTGCAAAGGCAGCTTTGCCATCAACCAGCAGATTGTCTGTTGTGCTGCCCCTCAGTAGCAGTAGTTCAGCAGCTCATCCCAGAGATCCTTGTGGGACCTAGTCTGGCTGGTCCTCTGGCCAGTCCTCACTGAGAGCCCAGGTGGATCTTCCCAAACTCGGTGAGGAGCGCCACCAGCAGGAAGACTACATAGAAGACGATGAGGAAGACGCCGTAGGCACGGGTGAGATGGAAGCACTGCAGGGGGACGAGCACAAAGGACAGGACCAGACTCAGGCCCAGAGCCCCAGACAAGATCCAACAAAGAAGACCCTCAGGCTCCAACTGGATAGAGAGGGAGAGAGAGGACAAAAAAGAAAGAAGAGTCTGATCTTCATGTTATGTGATGTAAAGGATTAACAAAATGCACATTAAGAGCATCTATAGACGCACGGCTCAGTTGATCAAAGGGCTCTAAAAACTGACTGTTCATGACAAATTTAGTTCAATTTCATTTAGTATCTATTTGCAGACACAGACAAAAGAAATTCCAATACAAAATGCAAATCAGTTGCAAGGCAAGAGGGCCAATTCTATTATGAGCTTTCTGTTAACTCCAGTGCACTAGGAAGTAAGGAGGAGTTTCCCTACCTTCACAATATGATGGCCATTAAACATCTGGAGTAAGCAGCCCAAACCTACACCAAACAACATGTCTGGAAAAGGGCAGAGTTAAGAGCCAACAAATTAAAACAAGGTGGACCTTGATTTTCAATGCCACATAGAAATAAGTGAAAGACATTACAGAGAGACAGTTGAACTGCCAAAGAGGTTAAGCACAAGGGCCTCAAACCACAGACATACAGTGCAAACCCATAGAAGTTGATACATAATGTACATGATCTACAGTACATTTCCATGTCTGGCCTTAATACATGCTGGTTCAAGGTCACAGTTGACCAGTTGGTTCCAGTGAGCAGGGCCGAAGGATAAGGATACTGAAGATGATTCCCCCAAAACAGGCTGATATGGCCATGCGAGGGTAACCCTGCCGAGCTATTGTGGTGTCGGAGAATAAGTCTGTGGGAAGACAGCATAGAAGAGGTCGATGAAGGATTTGACAGCATTTTGAAAGACTTCCTACTTGATCCCCCTCTCAAGTGCTCACCTGTGCTGTTTAAATGCCCGAAGAGCAAATGGGAAAAACCAAGACCCCCTCCAATGGATGGGATGTGTACATGTAAGTGTTGTGTCTAAACTACTATCTAAACCTTGTTTACTCTCAATGGTCAAATTCAAGTCATGTCACATGTGCACACATAAATACACACAAACACACAGTGCTGTGTCATTTTATCAGTGGTATGCATTCTGTGTACTTCTGTAAAATATAACATTTTAATAAACCAATTGGAAGTACCACATTTCCTTATATCTGCATTATATAACATGCAAGATGGGAGTATTGAGGATGGCTGACAGTTGTTCAAAGCCCATACTAAAGCTCCCCTTAACTTAAAATTAATCTCAAATAAAAAAAGGAAGTGAAACTCAATTGTGATTTATTGGCTGAATGGATAAATATAGTGGAGTTTGGACAATAAACACTAAATTCAATATAGCATGAACAAAGTTAAGCACATCATAATTGAAAGGTGTAAACTTGTAGCTGAATTTTTAACTCTCTTCACCAAACTGAACGAGCGCGTCCATGCAACTTGAACAGACGCCTTAAACCTTAAAAGGCCTGCTACTGACGTAATTCAACGTAATTCAACTAACTAATAGCTTCAGCGCTGGTGTGTCACTTTAGGAAGACATTGCTGTAATAACAGAAAACTGCAACACTTCATTGCACTGGCAGGAAACCCCCAACTTTGCGGAATCTCGGAAGAACTGGTTAACAGACATTCTAGTATTGCAAACATGCATTTCACATTGAGTTTCTTCGTTTCTTCTGGTGTGTGTGTGTGTGTGTATGAGCTCACCTCCAATGCTGTTCCCCCAGGCCAGCAGTGTGAGGCCCAGTACAGTGTTGCTGAGGCTGAAGACGATTCCTAGCATATGTAGCACACTCACCACCTCAGACGCGGCCGTGTTGATCCACAAAGCGCTCACCACAAACCCCAGCAGAGAAAATAACTGTGGCAACATAGATAGATCATTTAAATGTGATGCACGAACATTTTATAAGGGTTTGTAGTGATTGCTTTTATTTCTTGATCAAATTTCTAATTGTGATGTGCTATTCAGAATTCTTGTTTAATTCCACATATTAACTACAGTACACATAAAAACTAGCAATGCAAATTTACTCATGCTATTTTTAGCTTTCCAACTCAAAAGTTCTGTGAGTGACCCACTAAGCCCATTTGTTGTGGAGGATTAATGGGGGCATACTGCTGATCGAGCCCTGTTAGGTCTGACGTCCCACAGAGTCAGATTTCTGCTGAGTCCAACCAGGACACCTGCCCACATTTGGCCCACGGGTACAGTAGGATAGCGCCAATTCAGGCTTTTGGAGTAATCATTAATCTTGATTTTAGACTTAAGGAAAGACTTTAGATTTAAAGGAAAGATCCAGACTCAATCAGCCCAGACCCATGTTCTTTAAGACTGCTGAGTGCTGTTGGTAGGTATCAGAACAACAGAATTTGGTACCACGTACACTGAATTTGCAAACCGGCAGCTAAAGTTAAAAGATGGGAGCTTAAGAAAACACAACTTTTTATGCTGTCATCAGTCAGTGTTGGCTGCAGTTACGCCATTTTGTCACTCACAATTCTGGCGTTCTCATACTGATTGACAGCACTTCACTTCAGATTTGATTTACTCCAGATTATCCATTTAACTTTTAACTAATAAAAAAAACTGAATGCTTACAAAGTGGTATGGTGGTGGCTGGTCGTTGGTGGTGGAACAGAAGACAATAGCAGCCAAGAAAAAGCCAAAGATCATCACCAGCGCCCAGACAGGGAACTCTTCCTCGATCAGGTACAGGCCATCTGGAAACATTCAGATTGATTAACAAGGACAATGAATGAAGGACAGTGTGCATTGGCACATCTAAGTAGAACATGTTAAGAATCAAGTGAGAACACTTTCCCTCACAGCATGTTATTTTGGATAAGCACATAAGTATAGAAGATGAACATACCCTAACTGGCCACATGATTAGATACATGTGTTCAATTGCTTGTTAACACAAATAGATAATCAGTTCATCAATAGCAATTCAGTGCATTTCAGCATGTAGAGGTGGTCAAAACATCTTGCTGAAAGTCAAATGAGAATATGAGTAAGGAGGAAAGGTGATTTAAGGGGAGTTGTGTGTGGCAGGGCTGAGTATTTTAGAAACTGCTGATCTACTGGGATTGTGACCCAATGCCTGTCAGCTAAGAACAGAACACTGACACTACATACTTTGTACAGACTTGCCAAAATTAGATAGAGGAGTTGCAGATTTCAAGATTTCCACAAGTCTCGATTTCAGCTGTGACATACAGATGGCAGGGTCAGAATTTGGTGTAAACAACAAAAGCATGGATCCATCCTCGCTTCTATGAATGGTTCAGGCTGGAGGTATAATGGTGTGTGGGATATTTTCTTGGCACACTTTGGTCCATTTAGTACAAATGGAGAATTGTTTAAATTTACCCCATTCTATACCTCCCTCTCTCTCTTTATGTAAAGAAGACTGACAACATAATTTCACTGTATTTTTTACACCTGTAAAATGTATGCATGTGACCGTAAACTTCCCTGATTGCTAGATCTAGAACATAAGTTCTCTGTACTCCGATGGCCTCCCATTCACTAGATAGAGTCCATAGAGCACCCATGTGAGGTTTGCAAGATAAGTGTGCAGCCGATAAATCTGAAACAACTATGGATGCCATCATGCTTAGACCACAACAGATGTAAAATAGTTTTCTTCCCCTGTTGCTCAGGAGTGCTCTCTACTGTGAAGCACTACGAGACCGGACTTTTCTACATGGCGCTGTATAAATAAAATTGAATTAAATTAAATTGAATATCATTATCAATATCAACCTGGACCAAAATCTCAGTTGTATTAAGGCAAATCTGAAGGGAAAAGGGGGTCAAACCTTATACTATCATGGAGTAAATATTGAATGCTGTCACATTACATGCAATATTTGGTCGTTTTAGTTGCAAGAATAATGTTGTCACAAAGTAAGGTTGCCAGCACAGAAATGAGGTCAGTTGGCCAGCTTCAAATAGTGCCTGATTGTGCCAATCAAGAGGGCACATTCTTTAATTGATAAGCAGAAATAATCTTCTTGGGTATTTGAAATAACAATGCAAATGCACTCATGTTTTTTGATCACGCGCCGTCTGGGTGAGATTAATGCATTCAGAGTATTTTCTGCACTTTTTTGCTTTCTCACACATACACACACACACACACAGACACACACACACACACAAGGTTGAGCTACAAACATATGAGCAAACTTACATTTCCCTGAATTAAAGGTGAGAACGCACACAAGAGGCCCAGTGATAATGTGAAGGCAGTTGAGGGGTCTGTTCCAGTTGCGGTCCTCCTTGTCTGGGTCAACTACGGGCACAGTGAGGAGCAGCAACACCTCCAAAGGTATCTACGCCCAGGCAAGACACATTTGCTTCAATGCAGAGACGCCATTGTATTATAGGTTATATACAAACATATACAATACCGGTATATACTGTATATCCATTCTGAAACTTGCTACCATTTAACTGAAGCTCACCATAGATTGTTTTAATAAAAAAAGTTCTGTAAGTCTCACACCATTTATCTTAAACACATCTTAAACACACTCACACTTATCTTAAAGGTGCTCTATGAGATGTTACAGGATTTTAGCGCAATTTTATTTTTATCTCAAATCTTAGGCATTTCCCCTTGATTGGCTAGCTTTCTGACCCCTGAATACACTATGAAAAACCCTGGTCTCAATAGACAACACAGGGGCTGTAATGCTCAAACGAGCACTCAAACAGAGCTAAACACAACAAACCATGGCCAACCAATTGACAACTAGATGGTAGAGGATGCACATTAAATTCCACCCCATCTTGTTGTCAATTTGTTTGCCATTATTTGTTATGTTTAAGTTCAGATCCCCCCATCGCTTGTGTTTGTTTGAATGCACCACTCAGGTTTGAGTGGGTTTATTTCAGGGTTTTTTTTGTTTTTTTATAGTGGAGAAAGCTAGCCGATCAAGGGGAGCTGCCTACGATTTGAGATAAAAATGAAATTGCACTAAAATCCTGCAACATCTCATAGAGCACCTTTAATATTGCAGTTTCACAAATGTTCTACATAGCAGATTTAGCACTTTATGTTTGTCATTTTGTTTTTACTAAGAGACAGCACTATTGTCTGTCTATTCGGAATGCCAGGCAAAGATTTGAGACCTATACCTGCATCACATGCTTCTCTGTATTAATGCCTGACACAGAGAGTCTAGTCATTTGAGCACACAGCCACACAGACCGAAAATTACACAAAGGAATGCAAGTCCATTTGGTACTACTAAAAATCCATCAGAGTGGTGGGGGGATGGGCGATGTAACTGTATCAGTATAGTTAATAGTGGGCAATTCCGTGAATTTAACTTTCTGCCACATTCATGAAGCCAAATGGTTGGTTAATTATTATACTGAGTTAGTGTGAAATATACAAAATTGGTATTAAATGAAATCTGTATGTTCTGTGACAACCAAATGGAACTTCCTCAAAATTCTTCCTACATGTAAACAGCAAGGGCAGGAGCTAAGGCAACGCGGCCCAGAACCCCGCTCACCTTCACCACCTTCAGCAGCCTCCACGACCAGGGTTTCCTCCTCCACTTCCTGCTGTCCACAGGCTTCAGGGAGCCCAGGAACATCTGACTAGTGGAGAGGGTGTGTGGAAGCAGGGGTTGATACTCTTCATCTGTGACACAAGTACATGCAGATTTAATGGCATGGAGGGATTAGGGCAGACATTTTATGGCCCGGAGGCCAAATACAGCCTTTTGGGTATCCCTGACCAGCCCGCTAATAAACAAACTGCTGTGTATGCTTTACAACTGTGCTGCTTTTATTTTGTGGTGTAAAGCTTAAAGAGGAAAACAATCAACATATTATGGATTCACATATCTCCATCGTCTGCACAGTGACAGGCGATTTTTTTCCTCTTTGACTTATACACCATAGTTCTAAAATGACATAAATATTTACAGAATATTCTTTTACTGTACTTCTGATTACCACTAGTTGCCCAATCACAACATTATTTACTGCTTTTTACAACAGGAGAAAGTTGAGCAATATTAAGTTGAGGTTATTGTTGGTTTTACCCCACAACACAGCCCAGATTTTTCATGTTGCCTCTTGTAGAAAATAATTGGTGACCTCTGGATTAAGGGAACATGGAAAATGCCCAATACTGCAAGCAAGACGTTGGCTTCATGCCAGAACCTTCCAGCAGATACAGTAAGCTCTGGCTGGTGTTGGCTAGGGCCACCCATTGCTGATCACCAGACCAATGGGTTCACAAAGCTATTCTCTTAGTGTGACCCCTAGCTAACCCCCAGACTTTTCACAATACACACACACCCACACACGCACACACATCCTGTGTTAAATTTACAGTAACTTTTGTGGTTACCTGCACTTCTTTTCAGGGTAACATTATTTTAAGTGTAACCAGATAATACAAAATGTTGTTGGTGTTTTTCTGGTGATGAGGAACCACACACACACACGTTGCTTACTTACCATACGTTTGTATGCTTTTAGCAATGCTCTCAGAGTAGTCATCACTAGTCAGCAAATCTACAAGGATGAGAGAAAGAAATAAAGAAATATAGACATTGGGACAATTATCTGCAGCTGAAACATGCAACTGTAACATTATGTATATGACTGAAATGCATTATAAAATCATGAATTTGAAATCTGAAATGCATTATAAAAAAAACAGCAGTTTGAAAATGAACTTTGATTTAAACTTAACTTTATCAATGGCCTGGCAGTAAATTGATTATTATCGGATGCCAGACATGTTTATTCTGTTGTTGTACCTGGTGTAAGTACTGGGGTGGGCCCATTGATGGAGCGCTTCCGATAATTGTAGATGTAAGCACTTATCAGGACAGTGGCAACATACACCATATACAGGCCAAGATATCCTAACATTTAGGACAACAAGTACATTGTTCAAATCTGTTCACAATTAATAAAATGAGAAATATCACTTTATCTACATACATTAAAAATCAGTTGATTTAGAGAACCAAGTCCATTGTTCAAGTCTGTTCACAGTCATAATTAGTTTACAAGGAATTATAACCATAACGATAGCTTATCAGAGAAAATGAAGGACGCCATATAAAATTCATCCCTGTATCAAGTGAAGAATGAACATAATACTCAGACTTCTATTTTTCCATCAGACTACATGTATGCACACAGATCACTTACCCAGGGCTTCAGCCAGGGCAATATGCCCTTTGTAGAGAATAGTGAAAGTCCAGAAGACTGCGGCCATGTAGAAAATCATGTCTCTCAGGAACGGCCGGGAGGCCACAGTGAAGGGCTTCACCAAAGCCACACTGCCAGCCACGACAGTTGTCACAAATATCCCTGCACCTAAAAGACTAGAGTTACTATCGTGTAAGAAGTCACCACAGCCTATGTTAACAGCAGAACAGTGTGAACAAAGCCGTGAAAACAAACAGTGTCTCAAAGCAGATTCCATTCATTTCGGTGAACAAAATCACAGATCATTGGCCCCTGAGAAGAGTGAGAAGTTGAACCCACCAAAAAGAGCCCCAATGGCCAGTCCAGCTGTATGGGGCCGCGAGAAGGCAGCCATTGCACTGAACACGTCAGGGGCTCCATTCCCCAGTGCAAGGAAGGTCACTCCCTGAGCGTGAGGTCAAAGAACACAACTGCATGTCCCAGTACACATTTTACATTATTACACCATTCAGCTAAAATAATATGCACATTTCATAGCATTAATATGTTTGCTTTTATATTTGTATGACGCTGAAGACCCATGGATAGACAGGAAGTTTGATTTCCATTGGAAACTCAATGTGGTGTATACAGTGGCTTGCAAAAGTATTCGGCCCCCTTGAACTTTTCCACATTTTGTCACATTACAGCCACAAACATGAATCAATTTTATTGGAATTCCACGTGAAAGACCAATACAAAGTGGTGTACATTTGAGAATGGAACGAAAATGATACATGATTCCAAACATTTTTTACAAATAAATAACTGTAAAGTGGGGTGTGCATAATTATTCAGCCCCTTTTGGTCTGAGTGCAGTCAGTTGACCACAGACATTGCCTGATGAGTGCTAATGACTAAATAGAGTATACCTGTGTGTAATCTAATGTCAGTACAAATACAGCTGCTCTGTGACGGCCTCAGAGGTTGTCTAAGAGAATAGGACCATGAAGTCCAAAGAACACACCAGACAGGTCAGAGATAAAGTTATTGAGAAATTTAAAGCAGGCTTAGGATACAAAACGATTTCCAAAGCTTTGAACATCCCACGGAGCACGGTTCAAGCAATCATTCAGAAATGGAAGGAGTATGGGACAACTGTAAACCTACCAAGACAAGGCCGTCCACCTAAGCTCACAGGCCGAACAAGGAGAGCGCTGATCAGAAATGCAGCCAAGAGGCCCATGGCGACTCTGGAGGAGCTGCAGAGATCTACAGCTCAGGTGGGGGAATCTGTCCATAGGACAACTATTAGTCGTACACTGCACAAAGTTGGCCTTTATGGAATAGTAGCAAGAAGAAAGCCATTGTTAAAAGCAAACCATAAGAAGTCCCGTTTGCAGTTTGCCACAAGCCATGTGGGGGACACAGCAAACATGTGGAAGAAGGTGCTCTGGTCAGATGAGACCAAAATGGAACTTTTTGGCCAAAATGCAAAACGCTATGTGTGGAGGAAAACTAACAATGCACATCACTCTGAACACACCATCCCCACTGTCAAATATGGTGGTGGCAGCATCATGTTCTGGGGGTGCTTCTCTTCAGCAGGGACAGGGAAGCTGGTCAGAGTTGATGGGAAGATGGATGGAGCCTAATACAGGGCAATCTTAGAAGAAAACCTCCTGGAGTCTGCAAAAGACTTGAGACTGGGTCGGAGGTTCACCTTCCAGCAGGACAACGACCCTAAACATAAAGCCAGGGCAACAATGGAATGGTTTAAAACAAAACATATCCATGTGTTAGAATGGCCCAGTCAAAGTCCAGATCTAAATCCAATTGAGAATCTGTGGCAAGATCTAAAAACTGCTGTGCACAAACAGTGCCCATCTAATCTGACTAAGCTGGAGCTGTTTTGCAAAGAAGAATGGGCAAGAATTTCAGTCTCTAGATGTGCAAAGCTGGTAGAGACATACCCTAAAAGACTGGCAGCTGTAATTGCAGCAAAAGGAGGTTCTACAAAGTATTGACTCAGGGGGCTGAATAATTATGCACACCTCACTTTGCAGTTACTTATTTGTAAAAAATGTTTGGAATCATGTATGAATTTTGTTCCACTTCTCAAGTGTACACCACTTCGTATTGGTCTTTCATGTGAAATTCCAATAAAATTGATTAATGTTTGTGGCTGTAATATGACAAAATGTGGAAAAGTTCAAGGGGGCCGAATACTTTTGCAAGCCACTGTATGTGGATGTTATTGGTATTACATCTCCTCCATGCTCCAAAGGATACAGCAACGTTATGAGTCAGCCTTAACGTGGAAGAAATGGCAGATAGATTTGGGCAGAAGCTGTTGGATAAGTGAAAAAGGAGCAATAATATAACAAAGGCAATGTGCATGGTTTCATGTTTTAACAGGACCAAACTGAAGGCCAAAAGAAAACACATTTACAACTATTTTACAATGCCAAATATTGTAAAATCAATTGCCTAATTTATGTGAATTAACACACTTCTTTCAGACAAAGACAAAAAGATAAAAAAAATAATGTCTCTTGGAACTTCTGCTTTCCATGTTGGTATTAAATGTAAGAGGTACTGTAATTCTCATTTCTGTTTTTTAACATGCTGACGCTGAAAAAGGGAAATGTCCAACTGAACTTTCTGTTTGAACACTGACCTGTGTAGCCATTTATAAAACAGCCACACATAGACACAGCCACACATAGACATCACCCCAGTGCTAGCAAGTGTTTTGTGTGTGGTGTCTCCAATCTACAATCAACAGTCACAGATACATAGCCCTTATCAGCATGCAAGCTGAACAGTAAACTTTACTGCAACATGGTGACTGACACCTGCATGTGACTGTTTGGTGTAAAAACATGTTAATGTGTGATTACTACTGAGAAGCCAAATTAAGAGCGGTAAAATGCCAATTTCTCTTTAAGGGGAAAAAAAAACTATTAAAATGTCCTTGGGGCAGTGGGTTGGTGGAGAAAAAACAGTCACATGCTTTAACCTATTCACTACAGGATGGTGTGACTGAAACATCCTAAAAGGACATGTGAAAACTGCAAAACTAACAATTTTGAAGCAGCCAGACCGAGTGCCAGAAATAAGAAGAGCAGCCACACTGCCTGCAGAGAGAAAAGAAGGGAAACATGACATGTTAACATTTGACCTTCTATGAGGAGAGTAAAAACTAAATCTGACAACTTTTACATTACAACTCAGAGCATTCAGCCACAAACTCACTAAGTCACTACTTTAGTTGGCAACTCTAAAAGAATGTACTAAAACAATGTAACACATACTCAAAGTGATAATAATTTATGAATAGAAAGCTTACATTAAACTGTGTTAAATACACACAAGTTATGGAAGCGTAAAATGTTATGTTCCCAGAATTCATCACAACTAGAGATCCATGACTCATCTGAAAGATACATGTAGGCTACAGGACAAATTCTCATCAGGCACAAAGAGTAGGCTAACTGGGTAATGGAAACTTCATGAACTAATGTGAGCCTGATATTAGCCTAATGTTACTATTTGTTTAGGCTACTGCTGATCATCTGTAGGCTATTATTTAAGAATCTCTAAGAAGACAGTTCAATTTAGGTCTTACATAGAGCGTGATCGCCAATGGCAGGAGATTGGAAGAAAACAGGCAGAATGTGAGAAATGGGTAGCTTATGAAGCCGTCTTCTTGTTGACAGTCGGGGGTACTTTTAACAAACTCACAGCGCTTGTTGACACTCTGGTTCATAACAACATCGCACTGTTAACACAAAGGGCCAGGGTTAAAAAGTGTCTTTTAAACGTTTTAACAGAAATTGCCATATCACTTTACACCTGGATGACTAACTTAAGTCTACTCAGACAACACATTCTCCATAAGTTTAATCCTGTATCAAGGAAATTATTCCTCCCACATCGTAGTCACCTGAGTTTCACTGCTTGGGGCAAATATTTGCCAGTGAGGGACATACTGTGCTATTTGGTCTACAAGGTTCTAAACATTACACAATCGCACACCGAGTAATGTTATGTGGATTTAACGTTACAACCTTTTGACATTATCCTACCACCTGACTTCACCTGAAACATGCAATAAAACGTCCTTCTAAACGTTACTCACTTCATCGGAGACTCCCTTTAAAATTCCCATTGATGGTTGCGTTGCTATATAGCTCACGTTGTTCCATACATGAAAAGACGTCTTTCCCCACCACGGACTCGACTCCAAACAGGCAACATGGTGTGAACCACACGCCACCATAAACGTTAAAATAAAATGTTTCATGATCCAACTCGTTTCCACTCTAATGACCATATCATTCTGTTTTAGAAGGTAAATTTCAGAGCGTATTGACGTGAAATGCGTAAAAACACATCTTGACAGGCAACAAAATAAGTAGCAAACTAAGTTACTAATTAGGTATCGCTGCTGTTGGGGGTCTACTGGACACTTCTGTTTACATGACAAGAAGCCTTGGCACTTGATTCTTATGAAGGAAGTTGCGCCCTCTCCGCGTCATCACGATCACTTCCTAAATCGTCACGTTTAAGGCCCATTGCTTAAAGCTGAACAAAGCCCCTCTTCATCCAACTTGATACGATTTGCATAGAGGGTAAACACGTATTGAATTCATTTAATCAATGAAATTAAATGTTTATACCTAAATTTGAAAATATCATTGTAAATAGTACACTGCCGTTCACATTTACTTGCTGTTTATTATCAATTGTACATCAATACATAGTAAAATATTCAGTCTACATTATTTACATATTTCAAAACAGTGAAATGGTATAATTTACATAATCAAATACAATGACTGTATGATTACACTTATAGACCACAACTGAAACAGCTTACATCTACTAAGTGTTCAAAAACACAAGTAACATTTTTCTTGTGTATTTAGCATTTCTGTTAAAAAGGCAGAATTCTCAAGGCACATACTGGTTTTCTAAAAGGCAAAAGCTGCAGTTTGAAATTCCACTCAGATTAAATGCACATTGCTTGGCCCAATGAATGAGCCCGTCCTTATGTCTCCTGGCTGCCCTCATAGACCAGGGCTGAATCCAATGCCTCAGTCTTGGGTTCATAGTTGCCTCTGGCATCCTTTGTCGCCACTGGACACAGATCCTGTTCACACCACCTAAAATCGAACAGAAACTATTAGATTTGGCACTTTGGAGGCAAGGTTGAGAAGCGTCACCAAAACCCTGACCACGTCACCCAGGCTTGGAATTTATAAATGAATAAATAAATAAATTAATTTATTCAGTGGACTATTTTGTTCTAGTTCAGGTACTGGTGGGTTGCAATCAATAGGTTGGTGAAGCTTGCTTTGAAGGCTTTACTTTATAATTCACTCTTTGTATCCTGAAACAAATATGTAAGCTACACAAATTACACATAAGAGGAAAATCACGAATAGGTCACCAAAAATTTTGTATATAATTTGAAAGTATCAGGGGGATAAAATGCATTGTTATTAAAAAAAGATTTAGACTACCTTAGAGCCGCATAAACATCAGCTTGAGTTGCTCCATTCCAGGTGGCATGGTCAATGAGCAGGGCACCTAAGACCAGTGACACAGTGGAGATTATAACACAATAATCCCATTTTTAAACTTCCACATCACTTAGGCTAAAATTACAGCCACATGTGATAAAATTCTGTGTGCTCAAATAAGTGAAAAGTTTCAGTATCAGCACACGTTACTCTTTTGTATTTTGTCTCCTGAATAGTTGTATTGTATTACAAAAGTGGTAGTGTACATATCCCCTGATGAGGTGTAGGGGAAACGAGCTAGATAATGCTACAGATAAAATGGAATGCCCACACACCTCTGAAAGTCTCATATATTTAATGGTGCTGCAGCAATGTTTTGACCCAACTGGGTCTTCCTCAGGCAACTGGGTCTTCCTCAGGCAAAGAGGAAGGCCCAGTACGTGGAGTGGGGTCGAATTGTTGCAGCCGCACCATTAAAAATGGAAGTTTCAGAAGTGTGCAGGCATTTTCATTCAGCTGACTTCCCTTACCCATATAGACCCTTGCCAGAGTGTAGGCCAGATCTCTGGCTGCCATCTCCATGACACTTGGTGGCCTTCGCACAGCGGACAACATGAACTCCCCCAGCGTGGCGAGGGCACTGTTCACTGCAACCACAGCAGGCTGCAGCGCATGGCCAGCTTCTACAGCTAATGTCTTCATCTGCAGGCAAGATAACACTTGCTTTTTCAACTATGCGTCCCATACCATATGTAGTTTGTAATGAATTGTAAGGTTTCAAAATGCCTACACCTGTAACCCTAAAAACAATAACTGAACCATTCAATCTAATTTAACTTACCTTTACTTCAGTGAAAAATGAGTCCAAAACTTGCCCCGAGCTTTTGGAGATGCAGCGCAGCACATCAAGAGCCAAAATGTTGGTAGTCCCCTCCCAGATGCTAAGGACCTGAGGCAGACACAAAAAGTATGTGGAACCACTTTACTTGAGGGCATCCACATAAGAATGGCATGAGTCCGTCATAGACATGACACGGCATGTGTCAAGTAAGAGAATGAAACTTTTTTAATGTTCAAGACCTTTGCAAGTGTCATACATTTTGGCAATCTAAAGTTGACACTATTTGGGAAACAGAAATCACAAAAACTGAATGACAAATAATGATATAGTCATATACATTTTGAAGTGTCATTACATGGTTATGATACCACTCATTTTATGCTCATGTCAGTTTTGTACCATGTTTCAAAACTTAAGTTAACACTGTCAGTGTAAAAATCAATCAGGTATTTTAAATGCATATTTCTCATATTAGGCCTACCTGTGCATCTCTTAGCATTCTGGGTAATCCTGTGTCTTCAATGTAGCCTTGACCCCCAAAACACTCCAAACCTTCAGATACAACAGCAACAGCCTGAGAACAGACACAAATAGTTAAAGACATTACACAAGAGCCTTTAGACTATGTTTGAACAGAATTGTTCAAAACTGTTTTTACACAAAGCTCACTTTCTAGTGCATAAAATATATCAACACCAACAAAGGGTAATGATTTATTAGTAAAATTGACTCTGGCTAGGGATAAATAAAATATAATGGTAAATATATTGTATTGCATTTTATGTTCGCTTAGCAGGGGGAGAAAAAGCCTTGCCTGTTTGCCTGTGTAGAGTTTGGCCACGGTGGTGAGCAACCGGAGCAGATTGAGTTCCATGTCGGAAGCGACGGCGCTCTCCTCCCTCCCCAGCAGGCGGCACACCTCCATCATAAGCAGAAAGGCAGCTCGTGTCTCCACCTGCAGGACACACAAGGAAATGCATGTAGAGTTACGCTGCAGTATAGCTGGCCTGGATAGACACAATTTATTGTGTTACAGTGCTGGAGGGACATGTACAGTGAAAGATAAGGACTACAAAAACTGACAGCTAGGTTCTAGAAATTAAATAAAACACATAAAAGTTTAACTGAGCATTTTGCATCAAGCTTTTTCTAAGCCAAACGGCTCTCAAAGATAGGACACTTAAGGAAGCAGGACTTGCCCTTTGGTAAAGAAGAGTACTCTTTTGTCCAGTATTAATGACAACAAGTCAACTCTATGACAGTTTCTGGCTCACTGTAATGAGTAAATCAAATAATTATCAGCAAAAAACATTACTTTATATGATGAAAAATGCTCATTTCTAGCACATCTAAGAAGCTACAGTATTGTGGGTGACTTTTGCAGATTTTTAACTCACCTCCATCCTTGCCATCGTTTGCACATGCAAAGGATGGTCCTTCAAGAACTTTCCGAAAACAAACCGCTTGGTAGCATATTCTCGACTCAACTGAACGATTCTGAAGGAGAAAAAACAACTTAGATTGCTCTGAATCTAAGCCAATCTATAAGCATTAAATGTTGGGAGTACCCATACCTTCTCATTGAGGCCACAGCTGATACAGTGTTGTGAATGCGTGTGAGAGTTAGCATGTTTGCAATAGAAGCCACTCCTCTGCCTTCCACTGAAATCTTGAGAAAAATGACAATTAACTTCATTATTTAGGGTAGTGTTTTAAAATGCAGCTTTTCTCATTCTCACCTTCATTTTCAATTTGAGGATATGCCTTCATACAGTTAATATTATGGAGTAGAGGCATCTGGAAAATCTTTTCTGTATAATTTGTCACTTTATCTATTTGATTCCCATCTACCATTTCGCTAATAAAACCCTTATGAAATCTTGACCTAATGAGCGAGTGATTCTAAACAAACACAAAAATAACATAAAAAGTGCAAAGCAGCTAGTGTTTTTTTTTCTAAAGCATATTTTGTTAACAAAACACTAGGTCTACATTTCGTTTTACTTACATACTCTATAACACCACGAAAAACAGGCAATCTAGCTCAATCAAATTGAATAATTCTACCAAACACTACTGCACACGGGTGAGTCCTTCTATGACACATACAGAAAGAAATTATATATGGATTGTTGCAGTAGATCCATGTGCCTTCAGTTCCTTTCAGCTGCTAACACGTTTTTGTCAGGGTATTACAAGAGGTAATAATATCTGGATGCTTATGACCACCACTTAGTCAGATTAAATGAAAATAAAAGTTTCCTAATACTTCATGAATCATATGATTTTTAACTCTATGGAGTGAACAAACCAAGTGTGCTGGAAGGCCATGCAGCAGAAGCTCTGCAGTGGGCATCTGCCTTGTGCCCAGTTTCTCCTTCAGGCGCTGGACCTCTATGCCATTTAGGCCTCCCTGTCCGTCCCACACCTCTGCGTAAAACAGAGACAGACCACTGGTGCCCTGTGCAGCGACAGGTGGTAGGAAAACAAAATGCCATGAGACGAAAGCCATCTTGGATGTTATTTATGATCATACACTGACGATCAAGCTATTCCAAAATGGTGTTGGGTTAGAGTTAGGCACGTTGGTTAAGCCCAGTTTGCACTACAGTTAGACAGTACTCTTTGATTAACATACTTCAGCAATAAGACACCCAACTTATGGTAAACCTTTGTTTTTAGGAACAGTAAAAACAGACCTGTTTTGTTTGTCCGTCTTTGTCAGGTATCCGTGCTAGTGTAAGTGTCATATCTGCATCAGTGGCAGATGTGAACCACTTGAAACCTTTGAGCTTGTAGGTTCCATCGGCTTGTGGCCAGGCCACTGTCTCGGTCCCACTAGCTGGAGATAAGGAAGAGTTCTTTTCTTTATTCTCATTAAAAAATAAAAAATAAATCAGACAAGCCTTTCTGAGGATGGGTATCTTGTTGCTTATTGAACACAGAGTGAAGTGCATAATGTTAGATAACTAAAGTGCCTTCATCATTTTTCGCCTCAGTTGAGCTAGTTATCAGACCGTTCAGTCAACTAACATGACGACATAACCGTAAGATAGCTTTCACAAAATGCCTTACCAACATCAGAACCGCCTTTGCGCTCAGTCATCCACTGACCGGAAGTCCAAAACTGTTTAGGATCACGAGAGGTCAGTCTCCGAAATGCCTCCTCCACTGGCAAGGCAATGCCTAATGTCTGAATGACAGGCAACAGGCAACGGGCATGACTGGCAAATATAGCACAAAAATCATTACAGTAATTATTTGCATATAATATAACGCAAGCCATTTATAAACCTTACAACTTACAAACAAGCAAACTAACAAAAACACCTGTGTGTTCACTGCCCCCAAGAATTAGCAGCAGTTTATTAATCATTAATTACTACTAATTACTACCAATAAATCATCTAGTATAGCTCTTCCATATAGTATCTACTGTAGTACCTTATAGATAAATAACATTTTTATAACTCACTGCATCAATTTGAGTCAGCCATTATGAAATTAATATCTTTGGCCTATCAACACAAAGCAATGACAGCTAGAGGGCAGCAAAACATTTTCTTCTTGTCAAAACACAACCCAATCATTTAGCCTGGCAGGCCAGAGATTCTCGAACCTCAATAACTTTAGCTGCTCCATCAGTCATGGCTAGAGGGCAGGTGTACAGACCAGCCGAGGGGGCATAAAGGAAGAGCTTAGCCATCTGGTACACACGGCTGCAAGGAATTTCAATAGGAGAGAAGTTATTTCAATCTGTTATATCTAGTCATCATTAAAGCCTCTATGTGTAAAATTTATGTTTGTCTTTTATTTAAAATACATTTTTTATTTTAAAAATAGAATCTAAAACAATAGTAATTACCTCCATCAATAAACTGTAGTGTTCTGGTGAACTTGGTAATTTCCATTTATATATACATGAAATCAGGTTGATTTTATGGAATATTTTGCTCCGCCATTTTGCGCCGCCATCTTGAAAACTACATGCTCATGTAAGGGACATCAGTCTATATTCATCTCCGCCTTTTGCGTTTCCACCATAGACTATATGGCTTGCTATCCTTGCTATCCGCAACAAACATAAAACTTACACATAGGAGGTTTAAAGTAATAGTCCAGAGTACCTCCCGCAATAGCCCTGTTGGAGCTTACCACATGCTGTGAGAAGAAAGAAGAACGAGAGAATTTGGTACAACATACAAAAAGCAAACAGCTTGCGCTAACTAAATGGAGCTATGCTTATTATCGGTTTCATTTACTATGACCCCAATCAATATAGCATAGCATTCCATATGCTGCTAGTTTACTATCCTGTCTACTGGGAGTTCTCCACTGACTGGTACCAGCTTGGTTTGGTTCAGTTCGGTTTTAGACCTACAGTTTTCCTTTACAATAAAAATATTTCCTTAAAAGTTACTGGTTGCTATAGCAACCAGTATGCACATGTTGCACAAGTTCAGTTCAACACACTTGGAACATCAGCAAAGCTTGTATCAGGAATCATAGATTCAAGCATTAGATTTTAGTTATGGAAGAGTAAAAAAAACTGAGTAGAGTCAAAGCTGGTCCCACTCAGTAAACAACTCCATATATGGTGCATCATATTTTCTTATTACTGGTATTCCACCTATGAACACTACTTTGGAAAGCGCAGGGCTATGGTTGAAAGCAGTCTGGACCATCACCATCACAGTCATTACAGTAAATAATCACCATCACAGTCAGGCATTACAGCAAATAAAACATGAAAGTGGGAGAAGGTTGGCAGAGACTTTAACAACCCAACCTATATCACATTTCATAAGAATCTACAAATAGGCATTAAAAAAACACCAAATAGCAGCAGAGAATATCTCACCAAAAAAGGAAAAGAGAAAGAAAGATAAATAATTGAATCTCCACCTCCACTCTCCATAGGCTCTTTCGTATCCAGAAGCAACCAGGCCCTCCTCAGCTGAGATCTCCTTCATGCGGGCCCAGGCCGAGCAGGTGATGATACGGTCTGACCGACGGCCCCAGGCATCAAAGTGCTTCAGACGTGGAGGGTTCTCTTCACACTCCAGACCAAGGGCATCAATCTCCTGCACCAGACGCTCCCCAAATCTAGTCAAGTCGTCTTCCACATCCTGGGGTGGGATGTACCACATGTTACATTGCCTGTGTCGAAATATATCCCTAAAGCCCTGAACTCTGAAGCCTTTAACACACACACACACACACACACACACACACACCTGATCATGATTAATTAAATATTTTCAAGTTAGCCTATCCTTAAAAAAACTGCTTTGTGTTACAAGACAACTGCAGTTTCTTATGCAGTAATATAGTATTTCTAGTCCAAAATATTGCATTGTGCAGTAAAATTCAGTATTTTTTGCTGTTTTTTTTTCACGAATGCAACATTGCATATAGCAGTAATATAATACTGTAGTAGGCTTATACTGCAGAATAAAATGCTGTAAAACAAGCGATGCAATACTGTAGAAAAAATGCAGTACCGATACTGCCGCACAACACAGGATTTTTTCATAAGGGTATTCAAGGTCAGGGCAGTTCTGACCTACCTGTGAGGATAAATGTCGCCGCAGGTAGTTTCTCATCAAGGCATCTTCCAGAAAAGGATTCTTCAAGAGAGGTCTGTCTTGAAAAAACGTTCCTATGGATGAGCGCGAGAACACGGGGCCCTCGGGAAGTTCCACAGGCTGCTCCCAGGAGTCTGGTAGGCTCTGCTGAACACCAATGCTGCGTGACAGCGATCGACACAAAGGGGACCTGCAGGCCCGGTTACTGGCGATTCCAACGTGTCGTCCTAACCAAAGGAATGCCATGAGGTCTTGAAAGAAGTCTGTAAAACAATGCAGAATAACAAAATGCGTGTAGTGGTAGTGAGAGATAGCTTAATTTAAGTCGAGATCATCAAATCACGGGTATTTTTAAATAGGTTTACACGTTTCAAAATTTCTAAATTGATATTGACAAAGTTGTCTCATAATATCAATGGCATGTTATTGTTAACATTTTGCAGAGGAAAAATATGAGCGGAACTTTAGAACTCAATGCAGTTGACTACACCAAATGTTGTCAGCTAATTACACAATATCAGCTGATGTCCCTAGCGCACCGTAGCCTAGTTATCTCCAGCTGGCAAGGTAGCATAAGTAGGTGGAAGTGTGAAAGAGAAATTATATCTTGTCTGTTGTAAGAATAACCAGTTATAAACGGCAAAACGTGTTGCATACATGCCAGAATAGCTTGAGCGATCGGATCAGAAATATGAAGTTACATGTTTTCGACTAAGTATAACGTTTGTTTAGAAAGTCCACCAAACTACACCACCAGCCTATTGTCTTCCGATAACGTTACCTATTCTGATTTGACAGAGCATTCTCAAACAGTCAAACTTCCAAGGGGTTAACCTGTTTCAGTCAGACAAACTTACCCGGCAGTTAGAGGAAGGCTATGTATTTCGCATACAGTGTATATTATTTTTGTTATGGTAATAGAACTTTATGGTCTAGCGCACAAAAACATACTATACTGCCACCCTATGGCTAGGAGGAGAGGGGTGTTATTCTGCATAGTTATTCTGTAGAGGAAAATAAAACAAAAAAAGTTATTGTTATTAATAAATGCTAATAATAATGAAGGAGTATAGGCACAAATGAGTGTTTTAATCTCTCCTTTTCTAACATGCAGAGTTATATCTGCACCAGTTCTCACCACATCTTTTAAGGCAAGGCAAAGCAAAGCAAGTTTATTTATACAGCCGTTTGTTAAAAAAATCTGTTTCAGTTTTCTTAGCTGATGGTTATGCTTGTGTCATTCATTGCCAGAAGGAGTAACTTCAAATCAAGCAAACTGACATGAAAGCCCAGGGTCTTGGCTTTCATTTGAAACCAATTTTATGTTTCTAGGCAAAGGGGTTTTCAAGTTATAAACTTTTGAATGTCAGTAGGCCCTCTTGTTTACAAAAAGTCTCTATGGGAATTTACATAGGGGTCCCAATCAAAACGCATAAACATATTTTTCATAAATGTATATTAAAAAATCATATTTTTGGTCTTTTTACTTACATTTTTTTGTGTAACAGGTTGAGAGATGGAGTTAGGACTTAGATTTTTTTATTTGGGGGTATCATATGGATGGTACCTTCATATCTTAGTTAGTTCATAGACATTTGAAATGAGCAGAAAAAAAAAACTTAGTTCCAACCTCTATAACTCTGTGTCCATATGTCACAGAAACATACATATTCCTCTAAAAAAAATCTGAGGGTGTCACCTTTCCAATGGTATGAGGCACATCCCTGAGTCTAAAACTATGTAGGAACTGTCAAGCTTTCAATTTGGGTATGCCGTTGTTTTGAAAAAAAGGAAAAATACTGTAGGTAGGTGTATTAGAGAGTAAAATTCTTTGTGTTTTATTGTCTCCTCAAAAGTTAAATACATGAAAGGTGTTTGTGTGTGTGTCTTCAGCATGAGTTCAGCAATCTAACGGCTTTGCAGTCTGGTGGTGGTCAAACTTCTATATCGTTTGCCAGATGGTAATAGCTCAAATAGTTTGTGGGGGTGGCTAGGGTCCTTCAAGATTTTCCTGGCCTTCCTAATGCCCTTGTATAGCTCCAATATGGAGGGTAGGTCGCAGCCGCAAATCTTCTGTGCTCTACGCACCACTCTCTGAGGTGCCTTCCTGTTGTGAAAAGAGCAGTGCCCATACCATGCGTTTATGGTTCCAGTCAAGATGCTCTCAGTGGTGCCTCTGTAAAATGACCTCAGGATCTTGGGTTGCATACCAAACTTCCTCAATCGTCTGAGGCGGTAAAGACGTTGCTGGGCTTTTTTGACAATGTGGTGAGTATGATTGTCCCAGGTGAGGTCTTCTGAGATGGTAACACCAAGGAACTTAAAGTCTTTCACCCTCTCCACTGTCTCACCATTGATGGTAATGGCATCAAACTGATGTTCTTTCCACCTATAATTTATTATTAGTTCCTTCGTATTGGACACATTCCTGACACCACTTCATGAGGTCATTGATCTCACTTCTGTAGGCTGTTTCGTCATTGTTTGTGATCAAACCGATTACAGTATTGTCATCCGCAAACTTGATGATGGTGTTGGAGTTGTGCATAGCTATGCAATCATGTGTGTACAAGGAGAAGAGGAGAGGGTTCAGAACACAACCCTGTGGAGCTCCCGTGCTAATGGTCAAGGAGGATGACGTGATGGAGCCCATTCTCACCACCTGTTTTCGTCCAGAGAGGAAGTCCAGTATCCAGCTACATAGGCCGCTATGCACTCCTAGACTCCTGAGCTTGCCATCAAGGATACTGGGGACAATCGTGTTAAAGGCTGAGCTGTAGTCTACCAACAGCATCCTTACGTATGTGTTCTTTTCCTCTAGGTGTGTCGGGGAGGTATGCAGTGCGCTGGTGATGGCATCATCAGTGGATCTTTTCTGTCTGTAGGCAAACTGTTGACAGTCAAGTGTAGGTGGAATCATGTTGCAGATAATGTTCTTCACAAGCCTTTCAAAACATTTACTCACGATGGGGGTGAGGGCCACAGGTCGCCAGTCGTTTAAGCTGGTGATTTGGTTTTTCTTAGGCACTGGAACGATAATAGATGACTTTAAGCTGCTTGGCACAACACACGTGGACAGGGAGAAGTTGAAGATGTCTTTAAACACACCAGCCAGTTGCTCTGAACAGACTTTGATTACACGGCCCGGTATCCCATCAGGTCCTGCTGCTTTCTGAATGTTAACCTGCTTGAAAGATTTCCGCACATCAGCCACTGTGAGCATTAGGCCTGGTTCAGAGAGGTGGGAAATGGAGGGGGCTCTTACTGGAGGTTTGATGTTAACCTCAAAATGGAACTGGTTCGGCTCTGCGAGTGAGGGGTGATAGACTTGGATGTTGAATTTCTTCTTTTTCAGGTCTGAATCATGTGTAGTCCCTGCCACATATTTTTTTAATCATTCCCTTCCAGCTGTTCTTCTTGTGCCTATATTCTCTTTTTGCTGCTCTGGTTGTAGTGTCTCTTGTAGTTCGTTTTGCCTAAATTTGAGTCTTTTTTTAAGTGTCAAAAATATTAAGCACTGCCACAGTTCAACAGATTATTCACAGATTGCTGATTTTGCGTTGCAATTTACTGGCAAAGGGAAATTGTAGGTCCCAAACTGTCACACAGATGATGACCACTGCCAAATGTGCAAATTTATTTATTGGGTCTGGTTTCTTAAAGTGACAAAACAAAACAAAAAATTGTGTATAACATTCACTCCCAAGAACTAAATTCAGAGGCAAAAAAGCCAGACAAACCAAGAGTCTTATGGCGCATTTCCACTACGGGGTAAAACACCGGTGTTTGGGGTAAAGTCTCGGGCTTGACGTCTTTCCATTATTGGGGCTGGCCCAGGGCCGGGTCTCAAACGGCCTCAGGCCGGCCCCGGAGTTGGGCAGGGCTGAACCAAGGCCAGACCGAGGACTTCGAACGGGAGTGGGAATGGAATCAAACGTAGTAATAAGTAGGCAAAAAAAAAAACATTTTCCTAGCCAGCAACTGTTTTTTTCAGCATATTTGTTGCGGCCCGCATCCTCCTCTTTTGCCTGTGAGAGGCCAACATTATTTGGTACCACTTGGCACATTTGGGCCGTCTCTCCCCATTTTCTCGGAGAAAACGTATTAAGTTGTATATAGACACGAGCAAAGTTTTCCACATCCTGTTTCAGGATCCCATGCTAACGTATTTCTACAGAATGTTATATAGCCTTTCTGACAATGTTAAGCAGAACCATTTACCATTTAATATTATGTAGGCAAAGGCTACGTTTTAGTTTCAGCACTAATATCTAATGAGGTAAATTCTGCCATGATAGACGGCAATATGCATCTTTACTAACTTTACTCAACTTTAATTAACGTAGGCGTTAATTAAATGTATTACGTTTGTATAGTAAACATTACAAGTTCACCTAAAACCCCGGTGTTTATCTCGGTAATGGAAATACAACACTGGGGCTAAGCACCGGTGTTGAAGACCGGGGTAAAGCCTGGGGCCGGCCCGGGACCATAGTGGAAATGCGGCATTAATGTATTTTTAGTCCATAGTGTTAACCAAGGTCACTCTAGAATCTTTGGTGTTAACTACTAGTACTAGTGAAGAACCCACTGACATATGTACATAAAGACTGAGAATTCTACCTGAGAAATGGCAGCAAGAAATATGAGCTCCTGAACAGCACCATATTTTTGCCAGAAAAGGGGTGCTTTTGCTACTCAAAGTAAAAATTATCATTTGGAAAGTGTGCACATCAGAGGTTGAAGATTTCAAGGGTAAAATTGCTAAAAAATACCCAAACTTTCTAATAAAACAAAAAAAAAACTCTTGAGTAGCTACAAGAAGCTAATTGCTAGCAGCATCAGTATCAGCTGAGGGAGTTAGATCCTTGTAGAAGGAGCAAATGACTTCAAAGCAACTATCAACCTGTATCACAATGGTACTGTCATGGTCCAGGGAACGGAAGTAAGCCAAATTTAAACAGCTCAAACACCAAGCTCTGAATAGCCAAAAAGGCCAAGCGATTGGGACCACTATAGCTGCATCAGGAGCTAAGACTGACTCAAACAACCGTCAGGAGCATAACCCTACACCATTTCCATCAAGTGATACAGGCCCCAAAACTCCCTCTTCTGACAGCATGAGGCCATGAGAGTTACAGAACAAATCAACAGGAAAGTGATATCCTTTTGTGCCACCCTCCCTAATGTGATGACAGCGCATCATACAAACATTACCGTTAACCATTTGTACGACAATGTACAGAAGGATGGCATGAAAGTGTTTGCAAAGAATTTCAAAGACACCACACTGAATAGAGTGAAATACCCCAGCTCAGAGAAAAGCATCACCAAACTAGAACAGAGTCCACCTAAGATACACAGTTCTACCTATGAAGCAGCAGTATCCAGTAGAGGTACAGATCTCACCCAGATGAGAACAATGTTACAACATATTTGTGATAACCTCTTTAATTAATGGTTAGACATAAACAGTAAAGAATGTATTTGTGGACTACCCACATGGTGTGTGTGCGTGAGAGAGAGAGAGAGTGTGTGTGCGTGTGTAGTAGGGGGGTTGGATTGTCTGTGTGTACATGTATATAAAAAAATGTTTATGGGAAACCTTTTAATGTGCTATGTGTTAAATGTTTGTATATTTGTCTGTTTGTGTATGTGTTTATGTGCATGTGTGTTAAGTGTTTGTGTATGTGTTTATGTGCATGTGTGCATATTATGTGTTATCGATACTCTTGGCCAACGTACGATCTCTGGACAATAAAATGGACAACATACGACTTCTGAGATCAGCAAATCAAGTAATACAAAGTAAGTGACTGTTGTGTGCTAGTTTTCACTGAGACATGGCTAAATGACAACATTCCGGACTCGGCCATACAACTGGAGCAGCTAGCATGCTGCAGAGCCAACAGGACTCTCGTAGACGGAGGCAAAACACGAGGTGGCGGGGTCTGTGTTTACGTCCGCGACGAGTGGTGTCGTGATGCCACCGTAGTACGCAAACACTGCTCATCACTGGCGGAGTTCATGATCGTGAAGTGTCGCCCTTTCTACTTGCCTAGGGAGATAAGTTCGATCCTGTTGGTCGCTACTTATATTCCTCCATCTAGCAACAACAGCGACAGGAATGCGGCGCTGAACGAACTGTATCAAGCCATCAGTGAGCAACAAACGGCACACCCAGATGGTTTCATCATCCTCGCAGGAGATTTTAATCATGCTGACCTTAAAACTGTTCTCCCAAAGTTTCATCAGCATGTACATTTTCCAACACGGGGAGACAACATATTGGACCTGGTCTACACACAGGAAAAAGGAGCATACAAAGCCATCCCCCTCCCCCACATCGGCACCTCTGATCACCTCACTGTTATGCTAATGCCAGCATACAGACAGAGTATGAAAGTCATCAGACCCGTTAAGAGAGAGGTAAGGGTGTGGCCACTGGAGGCCACCTCTACTCTTCAAGACACTCTTCAGATGATCCAAAATGCTGCGGCGCGTCTCATCTTCAATCAGCCGAAGAGGACGCATGTCACCCCTCTGCTAATCGAGCTCCACTGGTTGCCTCTGGCGGCTCGCATCAAATTCAAATCACTGATGCTGACTTACAAAGCGCTTAGAGGATCTGCCCTTTTTATCTAAGCGCTCTCATAAAAGCTCAGGCTACCCCCCGACAACTCCGGTCCTCCAATGACTGTCGACTGGCAGTCCCAGCACCTCGCCCAAGGCAATCCAGACTCTTCTCATGTGTCGTCCCACGCTGGTGGAATGACCTACCAAAAACAATCAGAACAGGGCCATCTCTGGAGGCCTTCAAAAAGCTCTTAAAGACCCAGCTATTCAGAGAACATCTTCTATCCTAGCACTAAAATGAACTGAAGCACTATCCCCTAGCACTATGCTCCTTAAGGTTTCTGCTATGTAGCTTGATTGTTATCCTCGTTTTGTAAGTCGCTTTGGATAAAAGCGTCTGCTAAATGCATAAATGTAAATGTAAATAAATGTAAAGACTGCTTTGGATCAACTGATTGGGAAATATTCAAGAGTGCAGCCACCTACAATAACACCATAGACATTGAGGAGTACACAGACACTGTGAGCTCATACATCTTCAAATGCATTGAGGATGTTACACAAGTAAAAAGCATCACAACTCAAGCCAACCGGAAGCCATGGCTGACAGGAGATGTCCACAGGCTGCTGAAGGCCAGAGACAAGGCCTTCAGAGCTGGGGAGGAAGCAGGCCTGAGAACAGCGAGAGCCAACCTGTCCCGTGGCATCAGGAAAGCGAAACAGGACTACACACACAAGATAACCTCCCACTTCAATGATAGCAAGGACGCACAGAGCCTATGGCAAGGCATCCAGGCTATCACTGACTACAAGCCTGCAGCACGCAGCTGTGAGAGCGACACCACTCTGCTCAACAACCTGAACAGCTTCTTTGCACGATTTGAAGCACAGAACAACACAAGCCCACAAAAAACACCACCACCTCCACACGACCAGCCTCTGTGCCTGTCTGCTGCCAGCGTGAAGAGGACACTCTCCGCCATCAACGCCCGGAAAGCAGCGGGTCCAGACAACATCCCTAGTAGTGTGCTGAAAGACTGCGCAGAGGAGCTGAAGGATGTCTTCACAGACATCTTTAACACCTCCCTGAGGCAAGCCATTGTCCCATCATGCTTCAAGACTGCCACCATCATACCTGTGCCAAAGAAATAATCCCCAGCCTGCTTCAATGACTACCGCCCTGTGGCACTGATACCTATCATCATGAAGTGCTTTGAACGACTAGTCATGTCACACATCAAATCCACCCTGCCTACCACCCTGGACCCATACCAGTTTGCATACAGAGCAAAACGTTCTACAGAGGATGCAATCTGCTCTGCCCTCCACCCAGCCCTAACTCACCTGGACAAGAAAGACTCATATGTGAGAATGCTGTTCATAGACTTCAGTTCAGCATTCAACACCATAATACCACAACAACTCATCTGCAAACTGGACAAACTGGGCCTCAGCACCTCCATCTGCAACTGGCTACTGGACTTCCTCAGCCAGAGGCCTCAAGCAGTGCGTGTGGGCAACAATGTCTCTAACAGCATCACCCTGAGCACAGGGGCTCCACAAGGCTGTGTGCTCAGTCCGCTGCTCTTCACCCTGCTGACACATGACTGCACACCAACCTACAGCTCCAACCACCTTGTGAAGTTTGCAGACGACACAGCGCTGGTGGGGCTCATCATCAAGGGCGATGAGACCCACTACAGGAAAGAGGTTGAGCTCCTGACCACGTGGTGCAGAGACAACAACCTCCTGCTAAATGTTAGCAAGACCAAGGAGGTTATTGTCAACTTCCAGAGAGGTCACACCGGTCACCACCCGCTGACCATCGACGGCGCTGCAGTAGAGAGAGTGAGCAGCACCAAGTTCCTGGGGGTGCACATCAGTGAGGACCTCTCCTGGACTACCAACACCACATCACTGACCAAGAAAGCACAACAGCGCCTCTACTTCCTGTGCAAACTCAAGCGGGCAAGCGCCCCACCACACATCCTGACCACATTCTACAGAGGAACCATTGAAAGCATCCTCTCCAGCTGCATCACTGTGTGGGGCGGTAGCTGCACGGACTACAACAGAAAAGCTCTACAACGCATTGTGAGAACAGCTGAGAGGATAGTCGGCGGACCACTCCCCTCCCTGCAAGACATCTACACCACCCGCCTCACCCGCAAAGCCAACACAATCGTCAGCGATGCAACCCACCCCGCACACTGTCTGTTCAGCCTACTGCCCTCTGGTAAGAGATACAGAAGTCTCCGCTCCCGCACCACCAGGCTCGCCAACAGCTTTATCCACCAGGCTGTGAGACTGCTGAACTCTCTCCCCTACCGGCTCCCAGCCAGCGGAACCACCAGACTGGCAGGAGTATAGGAAGACAGATTGAACTCTTTTGAACGCAATTTCGATTCCTTTGTATGTCAAGTACATGTGAAGAAATTGACAAATAAAACTGACTTGAGGGATAGTTCAGTTTTTAACACATTGAGCCCCTTTCACAGGTTGCCTAAAATGAAATAAAGTGGTTGACACCAAAAACTTGATGATTGCTCCTGTCTCGGCTATTTGGGAAATATAGAATCGCCTCTGCCTGCCTTTAAAATGGCTAGCAATGGGCATGTGTTGTTTCTATCCTTAAAACACTGGTTTTAAAAAAAGTGCTACTCATGGAGTGATTAGTGGCGCTTGCTGATGTTCCAACCCAAGTATAGTAGCAAAATACAGTTTCTGTCATGTTTTATTAGCCATTTTGTAAGTCCCATAGGGATCTATTTGCTCCTTCATATAAACAAAGTGCCAAATAAAACATGACGGAAGCTTTATTTCGCTACGATACATGTTTTGGAACATCATTGAGCACCACTAACCACTTTGTTGAGTAGCACTTTTTTAAAACCAGTGTTTTAAGGATAGAAACAACACATGCCCATTGCTAGCCATTTTGAAGGCAGGCAGAGGCGATTCTACATTTCCCAAATAGCCGAGACAGAAGCAATTGTCAAAATTTCGATGTCAACCACTTTATTGCATTTTAGACAACCTGTGAAAGGGGCTTAATGTGTTAAAAAACAAACTATCCCTTTAAGTGTTTGTGTGTCTAAGTATGTGCATGTGTGTGTAAGTTTGTTTGTTGGGGGGAGGGAGATGCATTGTCCGTGTCTATATTAAAAAATAAAATAAAAATCTGTGTGAGGGAAACCTTGTATGTGTTCCATGTGCGTGCTTAGGTGCATGTGTTTGTTGGGGGTCGGGGGGGGGGGGGTTGTCTGTGTCTTTTTTAAAAAAAAAAGAAAAAGAAAGAATTCCCATAATGTCATTTGTTGACCTGTCTATCTGTGTCTTTTATACTGTACTCATGTGTGTATCTGTGTCTCTGTCTGTTTATCTGTCTACATGCATGGTGGTATACCTGTTACCCTTTACTTTTACTGACTAATGATCTAGCTTAAAATATTATCTAGTAGTTTAATTATAATGCATTGAATAGTAAAACATCCTCATGAATTATTTTAGATTATTATAATGTCTTCACTTAAAATCACTTGCTATAATATTCAGGGAATACATTCTTCTTCCTTTGGAAAGAAGATTCTGATTGTATTAATGTTGTAAATATTCCTGTCCCTTCTATTAAACACTCAGGGGGATTGGTAGTTTGGTTTAAACAAAGTATTACAAAATATGTCTGCACAGTGGAAAAAAAGGACCATGTGTCAGGGATGCGAGGCATGATTGAGACCCAGGCACAGGTAGTTTACAAAGACGAACAAATTTATTAACAAAACACAAACAAAATAACAGAGAACACTTACAAGGCTGGCGAGAACACTTAGCAACGGCAAGACACCCAACATGAGACAGACGACAAGCGACAATGAACCAACAAGGACTGAACAGGGACAGGGGTTTAAATCATGGAGGTATTATAAAACCTGGAGAAAGTGACCAAGTCCCGCCCCCATTCATTTCAATGAGAAATGCTAGGCTAGGGAATTCAGCCAAAATTGAACGATTTTTTCATCATTTAAAATGGAGTTTAGTGAAGCCTATTTCCGGTACCATTTTACTTGGCCAATTACATAATGCATTACTGATTGGCGTAAGGTTGAGCAGTAGGCTATATGGATGACAGGAATTGGCCGTTTACACGGTACTGTGGATGTTACACATTGGATGTTTACCTCGTTTGTGAACGTGCATTGTTTTCTTGTCCTGCCTTTAGCAGCACTCCCATGAACTTAATGCCCACCGCAAATGTGAAAGTTAATATGATTGGTTGGCTTAATTTACCTTTTCTGGTGCCGTTTGCAAAGTTTCTACAAGAACATGCATGGTGAAAGGGCATATTATGTGTAGTTTGTTTTTATCGTGCTGTTCGTCTTGAACTTGTGGGTCTAAATCCAATGGGCGTCTCTTGATAGGCGTCTACTATGAAGAAATGGAGCTCGTGCCAAACATTAAACTCGCGCATGAGCCAAGTTTTGGTCACCCACCAATCAGCATTTGGAAAATGGGACCGGATTCGATGTAATTTATGGAAAATGGCGACGAGGAAGTGGCATGCTAATTGGCTGAAGCTAACCTCACAAATCCTGACCCCCTGGTTTAAATACACAGACAGATTAGGAACAGGACACAGGTGTGACAAGGCGGGGTTAACTGATACAATAATCACAAGACAGAGTGCAGGTGAGGGGTGGAACCAGGGAACAGATTGACACAGGAGGGAAGACAGAATCACATGACACACCAGGAAGTGAACAGGGAAAGATACACATGGCAGGAATCACAGGATCACATGACTACAGAAACCAGGAACTAGAAAAGGAAGCACACAATACAAGGACAACAGGAACTGAAACAGGAGGGAAACAAGGCTAACACACTGAACTAAAACACAAAAACCCAAAACCCAGACACCATGTCACATAGGTTTAAAATTTCAAAAGAACTCACACATTGCACTCAAGATACCTGCCTATGTGTGATATATATTCCTCCCTTTGAGTCTCTTTATTACAATTACCACATATTTGAAATATTATTGAATTACAATCCATGGGGGAAATTCTTATAATGGGGGACATAAATGTATGTTTAGGAAATGAATCAGATTGTGTTGATTCAATTGGACTTAAACATATTACAACTTTTAATCAAAATAACACGGTTATTAGTCATAGAAATTCCTGTGACCGTATCATCAACACACATGGCAGGGAGTGATTACTTTGCAGAGTGCTGGCCCATGTTAATGGGAGAACAAAAGGTGACTCTTTGGGCAAGTTTACCTATTGCTCACCACATGGGCAGCAGTGTGATGGATTATGCTGTAACAGATTTAGACCCTGACCAAATACATTAGGCTATTTCATGGTGATGCCACAACTACCCCTGTCTGATCATTGCCACACGGTCATCAGTTTAAAGAAAAACCCCAAAATAGAAGACCAAAATTACATCCAGTTAAATACAAATAGAACAACGAGTGCAAAGAAAATTACAAATCCCTATTACATTCAATTGAATTTGAAAATATGGCCTACTCTTTTCTATTTACCAAATTTGACAAGAATAAAGAGAATATCAACTTAGCCACTGATACAATAACATCAATATTCTCTACTGCTGCCAAAAGGTCATTGAAGAGATTGGGCACAATGAATAACAGAAAGACTAAAATGAATAAAAAACAAAAATAAATGGTTTGTTAAAGACTGCCAAAAAATGAGAAAAGAATATTGAAATAAAAAACAGAGAACCTGCGAACCAAAAATGTCGCATGGAATACCACAATAAGCAATATTATGCAAAAAAGCAGACCACATCAAAAAACAGCTAAAAGAAATTGATGAGGCATTAGATCAAAATACTTTTTGGGATTTGTGGCAACAAATGAATACTAATAAAAAGGATGATTTTGTCCCAGTTGTTGACGGAAAGATATGGCTTGACCACTTTGAAAAACGTTATAGTAAAAATAAACTTAACCCTACACAAAAAGCCTTAATCTCCTGCTTTCTCCTGCACCAAAATTAAATCCTTGAAATACAAAAAAGCATGTGGCTTAGATGGTATTTACAATGAGATGTTAAAGAATTGCACCCCATTAATCAAAAAAGCAGTTCTGAAACTATTTAACCTAATTTTGTTATCAGGCAATTTCCCTGACCAGCTATGGAAAGTAAGTCAAATCACTCCAATATATAAACATGGCAACAAACTTAATCCAAATAACTACAGGGGCATATCACAAGGCAGTGACTTAGCAAAATTGTTCTGTGGTATAATCAGAATCAGAATCAGAATCTTTATTGTCATTATTCAACAAGTTGAACAACGAAATTTGAAGGTGACCACTAACAGTGCCGGTATAAAAATAAAAGATAAGAGATAAAACCTAAATATTATAAATATAAAAACCTAAATATGTAAATTAATAAATAAATTCACATCAGTGGGATCTAGCAGCATTTAGAAGTGATATGGTTGATGGATAAAAACTGTTCTTAAGTCTGTTTGTGTGTGGTTTTATGGATCTGAAACGTCTGCCAGATAACCTTTCAATAACCTTTTCATTAGCAAAAACAACATCTTAAACTCCTCCAAAATTGGCTTTCTTCAACAATGCAGAACAACTGATCATATCTATACTATACACACACTAATTCACAAACATGTCACAAAAATCAAGAAAGGAAAATTCTGCCTTGCATGAGGGACTCTTGCTAAAGTTACTCCAAAGTGGAATTTGCGGCAACTTTTGAAATCATTAAAGATATGTACGAAAACAATAAATGTTGCATAAAAGTAGGCCTACGTGAAAAACGTACAGACTACTTTCATCAGTCAAAAGGAGTAAGACAAGGCTGTCGCCTAAGTCCTAATCTATTTAATATCTATATTAATGACCTGGCCACGAACATTCAAAGATCTTCCTTGCTAGGTCTAAAGCTCTTGGGAGAAGAGGTCAAATGCCTATTGTATGCGGACAATGTCCTTTTGATCTCGCAGAGGGGGTACAAGAAAGCCTCTCTTTACTAAATGAATATTAGTGGTTAATATGGAAAAAAAAAGTTATTCGAGCAGAGAAAATCTAATTCGAACAATTACAATTTCAACATTGATGGACAATCTATTGAAAAATATAATTACTTAGGTTTAACCATTTCTTCCGCTGGGCATTCTGACAGTGGAATAATAGATCTTGCAGAAAAAGCTAGAAAAACATATTACATGTCAAAATCTTCATCCCAATAAAACCCTTCAATTAAAAATTGGCTCAAGATTACTATAAGGGAGTGAAATTTGGGGTACTAAATTCAAAGACAACGTAGATGCATGGGACAAAAGCCACACAGAAATAGTACTTTTGGAATTCTGTAAAAACTTTTTAGGGCTAAACAGAAGTGCACCTAATCTGGGCTGCAGGGCGGAGTTGGGACGATACCCACTCCTGCTGGACATAGAGAAGAGAGCAGCTAAATTTTGGCACCATCTGCAAATCAGCAGCCATGAGCAGTACCACCCCACTGCTGCCCTGATGAGGAGCAGACACCCAGAGACTGACCCTCTAAATCACATAGTTAAAAAGTGTGACTTAAACAATGGATTGAGCATAACTTCAAAATTAAAGGAATTACAAAAAAGGGCTAAAGAAAATTATGTAAACAATTGGAAAGACAAAATGAAGTAGTAAGTAAACTCAATTACCACAGCATGGTACGAAAAGAATACAAATTGGCATCATACTTACATACACAAAACAGTAGCCTATGTTCAACAAAGACAAATAATGACAAAATGCAGGCTCAGCTACCATAATCTCGCCAAGAGAAAGGGCGACACAGACAAACTTGGGTGGCTCGAGAGAACTGAATATGTGCACATTGTAATATTGGAGTATTGGAATATTTCCTTATTGAGTGCCAAAAATATCATCACCTTAGAGAACCTCTCTGAAAGACATCTGCCCTGGATTCCTTAAACTTGAAAACGAACTAAAATTTCCAATCCTACTGGGAGAGATAGATACTCTTACCCAACTAGTTTCTGAATATTTACTGTCCTGCCACATTTTGAGAGAAGACTCCACCAATTAGACACTAATTAAACACTTATAGGTGCTGTTTTTTATTTTATTTATTTATTTATTTGTCTAGTTTTGTATTTTTTATATAATTATTATTCTTTACATTATTTAATTTAATCTTTATGTTTTCTTTCAATTACATGCTATACTATTATTAAAATTATAATATTATTTATATTATTATTATATTATTTGGCAATATTGTATCTACATTCGTGCCATTAAAGCTCACTGAATTGAATTGACTGCCGGATTGTTGTTGTCATGGAGATATGAATTGAAAAGCCCATTCAGCAAAAAAGACCCTCTTTGTTCTAATAGGTCTTTTGTGATAAGCAATGCAGAGCAATAGCACCATGGGCAGCCCACATCAAGTGTTAAAAGATTTTATGAAATAGACATTACATCAAAAGCCTTATTGAGGGAGAACATCTAGCTAAAACCAAATCTGGTAATTGTAATCTTGCATATTTCATTTTCTATTGAATTTAGTTTTGTTTGGTTAAGTTGTATCTTGATATGTTTCCCAAGCCCAATGCTTACTGAAAATAATTTAAAAAAAATAGTAGTATTAAAATTAATTGTAATGTTTTTTTAATGCCTCACAATAATAAATGTCAGATGCACATTTTCTGCTTTTAAATGGCCATTTGGAAATAAAACATAAAATAAAATCGTTTGAAGATGCACTGTCTACTCAGTTTGTCTGCTAGATGGCAATATTAGTTCAGTATGTAAGACACCCATCTATGGCTGAATGCATGACACACTGAATGTTCTATGAACTGCTAGAAAGGTTGTACGAACTGCAGTAGATTAGTTAGTCCCCTTAAATCGTAAACACCTTACTTAGAAGACATTAACCTGACAAAAATACATTTGAGACAACATATTGTGGAAACTTTAGTGCACACATACAAGTCTGTGTGCACTAAAGTTTAACCCTAGGTTAAAAAAATAGTGACTGACAACAAAAGCAGTCTCTTAGATTCAAAGGGAAATAGAGGGAAACATTTAACAGCATAAAAAAATGCAGGGGTGAATTCTCTTCATGTTGGATACAGTACATTGTGTTGTTATTCAGCAGTTTGAGAAAGGGGAGTCTTGAGGGCAGAAGGTCCTCTACATTCTAAAGGTTCTGAATTAGGCTACCTTTCTAAGAATTATGACCTATGTTTAGTCCTTATGAAGCAACAAAAGCATAAAACAATGAGACAAAATCAAACAAGTCTAGCTGAGGAAATAATGAATTACCTTATTATGAATTGTGATTTGACAGTAAACTACAGGGATTGACCAGTTAAAAGTAATGTTCTAAGCATTTAAGTAAAATTTCAACATCAAATCTTTTGGCAGAAATATAATTATGATTGAGGATATTTCAGTTGGGATCTCCTGCACCATACACACACTTGTCATACAGTATGTGGGCTCCAGGGTAGGATAGGATGCCTCTTTTCTCAAGACCTTCTTACTTCACTCGACGGGCTATGGAGTTCAAGTCTGTCCCGTCGTATCTGGTCCTGGCAATGCTGGGTCCTGGCCTACTGGGCATGTGCTAGAGATATCTCCAAAGGTGCTCATCTGGACTATATGTGTCCCTTACCCACTCCAGCAAAGTGCTATGATTCCTGTTACCAATACTGAAAATTTCTATGAAAGCTAAGTTTCTGGAAAGTCCCTGGAAAATGGCCCGAATTTTTTTTCCCCTTTACAAATACATAAATTGTGAGAAAAGACAGGCTTTGTGATTGGTATGATATTTGTCAACATAAATTCCGCTCTCACATGCCCGTTTCAGTAAATGATGCATGGTTGCTTAAATGTACTGTAGAGATTGTGTGTCAGAAAATATGTTGTTCATGCTGTCAAACGTGTTTACGTAAATGCACTGTATCTACTCTTGTAAAATGGCCAAGTAGGCTGAGTACTTCACAAGACAGTATAACATTTATTAACAACAGCATAAGAATAAAGTAAACAAAATAGAGATAAAAACAATAAGATTAGGAAAGAACAGAGGAAAGAATGTGCCAGATAATACTAAGACAAGGGAGTCAACAAACAATTCAATTGAATTTTATTTATATAGCGCATTTTTACAAAAGGCATGTCACAAAGCGCTTAACACAAGAGGCCCAATGAGCAACAGGGGCAAGGAAAAACTCCCTACCAGCGTTTTTTGTTTTTACTTGTTATGGTAAAGGAAGAAACCTTGGGCAGTTCCGACGGCTCAAGGGGCTAACCCAACTGCCTAGGGCAGGTTTTCAGTCTCTCAGATGGCGAGTAGTCCACTATTATTCCATTAGATACACATTACAAGAAATTCTTGGTAAATAAAGTAATATAGAAGTCCCATAGAATCCCAGGATATAGTCCCATGTCATTAGGCGCAGTCAAGCCAGGGGCCAGTTGGAGGCTGTATCAATCATGTCAGGGTCATCTGTGAAGCTGAAGGCAGACCGCCCAGGAAGTTTAATGGATTTAATGTGAAAAACAATGAGAAAGATGAACACAGGACTTCAAACAGGACGATATTCCTCTCAAATCTAATACCAAAAAATAAATTCCATTTGGAAATAAAATTTAAAATAAAATCGTTTGAAGATGCACTGTCTACTCAATTTGTCTGCTAGATGGCAATATTAGTTCAGTATGTAAGACACCCATCTATGGCTGAATGCGTGACACACTGAATGTTCTATGAACTGCTAGAAAGGTTGTACGAACTGCAGTAGATTAGTTAGTCCCCTTAAGTCGTAAACACCTTACTTAGAAGACATTAACCTAACAAAAATACACTTGAGACAGGGAGTCAACAAGCGAGACAACACACAGATGTTTAATATGAAAACAATGAGGAAGATGAACACAGGACTTTATACAGGACGATATTCCTCTCAAATCTAATACCAAAAAAATAAATTCAAATATTAGAACAAAGTGTGCTAAAACACTGAAAAAAAATGGAGGGGGGTCATTGGAAGAACACATTCTAGAAAGGGGTCAGCTTTTTTGATGGTGCCGCATGATGGCTGCCTGATATCGCAGCTCCCACTCTTGTTTTCACCCTTCACACAATTTTTTTTTTTTAACCTTTTTTTGACTAGCTTTTTCATTGAATTTTTTTGTTGATATTTTAGTTTGTTTTCAACATTTAGTTTAGATAGCTTAGTTTAGCTGGTTTAAATTAGTTCAGCATTTTTTGGATCTCTTCAATTCAATGAATGCATCTGGCTGATCTGTCTGTCTGTCATATGTTTATCCCAGGCCCGCCTCATCTGAAAAATATCTGCTCTATGACCCTTTCAATAAAAAATTCCAAACTACCATTATCCAGCTCTTCAATGCTACTTAAAACTTGTTCGTGCCACAGATTAGAGGCGCCATACCATGAATCCGGGGACTTGGGTTTGAGTCTGACCTGAGGTCATTTCCTGATCCTGTCTCTCTCTCTCCCACTAGCTTCCTGTCACTCTCGACTGTCCTATGTGATTAAAAGGCAAAAAGCACCAAAAAATATCTTTAAAGTGCCCATAGAATGTCAAACCACATTTACCTTGTTATTGTTGAATTTAGGTAACTTATGGTATCCAATGGACCATAGCAAAACGTCAACCGCCATCGTCCGCCTAGTTCTACATGTAAATTTCAAGCTTGAAATGGCCGGGCTGAAAAAGGCCAATCTGAAACGAGGTGGCTCTTGACGTCGGCAGCACTAAGATACACCTCCTATATTTGCATGGTCCAACCAAAGATTGTTTGGAAACGTCTCTGGTCCAATCCCCTATTGCTTCATGAATTTGCCAGGGGAGGTGGGAATCGTTCTAAGCCTTTTAAATGAGCCTGTAAACAATGCGCTAGCAGTGCTCCTGGGTCACTTTCAGACGCACAAATTTGCATACGCTATTATAGAGGCTCAGAGAACAATTTATGATGGTCAAAAAATGTGTTCTATGGGCGCTTAAAAAAAACATTGTTGATCCACAAAGATTTCTTGTCTCATTTTACAAAATAGGCTATACATGTACAGCCATAAATTCTGAACTTATAAGTTGTTATCCTTGCGTTAGTTCCATTTTTATTTATGTGAATTATTTATTGTGAATTGCAACAATTGTATTTGTAATTGTATTTAAATTATATTTCAGCTGTGTTTTATGACATATCACAAGTTCAGGAATACAGAAAAGTATGGTTGTTGATAAACAGCCCCTGAGACAGGAAGCACATGACACAAAGACACCAGGGGCCTATTGCACAAAACTAGGATAAGGTATTAAGCCAGGATATCTTGGCTGAATTAACCAATCATCCCAGCTTAACCCCTTATCCTAGTTTTGTTCAATAGGCCCCAGGAACTGAAACAGGAAGTAAACAAGACCACATGGCAAAAACAGAAAGTAAACAACTAAACTAAAGCTGAACTAAAACACAAAACACCCTGACACCAAAACTGACCTGACAGCTAACACAATGCACATAGCTGGGAATCTATGTCCATACCTGGCAAGTATGTCATTTTAAGTTTGCTGACAAATTGTATAATTAAGCAATTTATCACAAGTGGCAGTAGTATTGTTGGGGACTGCTTATCAAGTGTGGTTTTTATTTGCAGGTATGAAGCCAAAAGCTGAGTGCTGGTGAAAACCACCCATGATTATATGATCACAAACAACTTCACAAGTGTTTTGTCATTGCTTTGTTTATATTTATGATGTGCAATAATGAAGGTTATGTAAAACAGTATAGTAGTAAAATGTTTTTTAGTGTAAAAAAAACCTGTACACCTGACTTTCTATAAATGGTACTGTATGTTGCAGGCTAGGACTATGGCAGTAATTAATTTCAGTGATTTTTTTAGTGAGTTACAGTATATTGTGGTATATTATAGAACAGAAAATACAATGTGTATGCTAGTGCATCATGTTTACAGTTGCACCTCAAAAAAGGCCAGTGGTCATTACATGGTTGTTATTCCGAGTTTTTTTTTATTTGTCATTTTAAATAGTGCAAATATGTAAACAGAGTAGATTGATTGTTTTATTTATATAGATTAGATATTCAAAAAATATTTATCAAAACAAAGGTGCATAGGGCATTCTGTGACAAAGCCAGCTCTTTTAATGATCTCATGTTTAGAGAGTTGTTTATGAACTTATGAAGGTTACTAACTTCTGGGAACTATTGTGAAACACAACATACTTAGCCTATACATGATGCACTGAGAATAGGATTATTTTCTAAATAAAATAGGTCCATTGTAGGAAATGTGCAGGGATAACATTTGTTAATCAAGAAAACAAAAACAATTTCTTCAAAGACCAGATAAATTTCGTCACAGTACAGTGAAAATGTCAGGTATTTACTTTCAAATTCGTTTAATCTTTATGGTCTGCCTGTCATCCCTCATGCCTGCCTGTGTTTTTACTTCCTTGTGGGTTGATACTGCAGGTGAACTTTCAAAAATATTTGCATGCCAGAGTCCTCTCTGTTGTCTTTCTGCCCATCAGATTTACCAAAGAACCCTAAGCTAATGGAGAAATTCCTGATGCTGTGGCAAAATACAGCACAATATTGAGCGGAAGGACGCTACTGTAGCCTGGCTACTTTAATACACTATCTTATCAAAATCTTTTGGCTTTGAAACGGAAACATTTTATAATGGATAGCAGCACAATGGATAGCAAACGTCCAAATCTGCACTATGTATAAACCTCAAGTCAGTGTTTCAAACTATAGTAGCTTACAAGAACTAACATCATTTACTAATCATTTGTGATTAATCAGTAGACCATGATTTCATTAAAGACTTAAAGGTATAAATTCTTTTGGCTTTTAATCAGTAGAATAATCCTCATCAACATTAAATGTGATTAAACTTGGGATTTCATTATAGATAATCCTACTCCAAACACATCTATGGAATACAGGCATAAGTGCTGGAAAAAAACTGGATGGCAATAATTTTTCAGCCACAGATTGCAGAACATTAAAACCTGACTCTAATGAACTTTCATGATGTAACCACCTCGAGTTAGCCTGAGAGGAACTTTTAGTGTATATTTTTCTAACTACTAGTTTGGCCTACTACATGGCACTGATTGCTAGCACCTCGTGCTTCTGGTCAATTTCATTGACCTCCACCAGAGCCCGTTTACGGAGAGCCGGTCCACTCTCTATTAACTCCATTGTAACGGATTTTGCCTGCAATCTGTTAAAAAATAGGATTCGCCCGGGGGCGGGATTACATCCGTTCATGCAAGTTCTCGTTGTTCATGCAAGTTCTCGTTGGCGACGGTGCCGGGCACAAAGCATACCTAGCAACTGAGGCTTTTATCTAGAATCGTTGCTTTTAGCGATGAGTTTACAAATCATGATGTTGATTTCTCATTGTGGGGATAATAACAGTAATAATGCCTTTATGATTAAAATGTGATCACATAATCGCTCTGAATGAATTGCAAGTCCTTCTAGACTGTTAAAATAACACGACAGGTCAAATATTATGCATTGTTGTAGGGCTATTGATTACAGTTCATCCAATCACCTACCTATCCATTGTGAAAAGATCCTGCATAAAAACTGCAGTTTTTCTGTAACACATCTGCACTCTAAAAAATGCTGGGTTGATTTTGTAACCCAACTGCTGGGTTAGCACCAATTGCGTCAACCTTTTTGTTGGGTTGTTTTCTGATAACCCATTTTTAAAGCAACACTAAAGAGTTTATAAGACCTTAAAATATTTTTTTCTAAATCGTTTTGGTGGTCCATCAACTCATAACAGTATGAACGTTACCTTCTGCATCTGCTCTGGAGCCCTCTATCGGCTGTAATAGCACTAAACAAGTTCGCCCTGTCGGGTCCAGGTTCTGTAATCCAAGTAAAAACTACAGTCGATTGGCTTTGCGGCCAGCCATAGGTTGGAGTATATCTAGAGTTGAGCTGCCTCGACAGATATATAACGGGAGAAAACGCGGTTGTGTTTGAATTGCAATCATGCGGCAAGGAGAAAAGAAAAGAAGGAGATCTGAAGAAGCAAAAAAAAAAAAAAAAAAAAACCGGGAACCAGAGTGAATATTGGTCCGGTTTTCATTTGTTGGTGAGAGCTGAAGGAGGCTACACATTGCAAAACGCATGGTGACCTAGCTTTGTTGCTATTGGACTTGTAAGTAATAATGGTATATCTGACAGTATTCATCATTGATTGTTTTATCTATCGATTAGCCTGTGATGGCTACAAACAGTGGATGAGTCTTTGTGTTAGCTAAGGCGCTAACGTGGGTAATGCTAGGTACGTTTCCTAGTTGTTTATAGCTTTAGCGCTTTTGAAAGCATGCCATCATCCGTAAGTTGTCAACATATTTATATGTGAGGCGGATATTTCATTGTGAAACTAGTGGATTTAGAAATTAAATGAAAATTGAGTACACATCCATGTTACGGTTGTAAGTGTAATGTTACACATGCAATCTGATGGGTTAGAAGCTATCTATTTTGGCTTTAGAAACTACAGTTTTGCAGTCTGTTTAGCAAATCTTCATAATTTTTTTCCCGTTGTGGTTTCCCGTTTGTGGTTTAGCATGCATATAATATATATATATATATATATTATATGCATGCTAAATTATTTACGACAGCAGTAATTCCGGTTTTAACCTGTAGATGGTGCAATTTTGAAACTCTTTAGAGTTGCTTTAATAACTCAGCAGCTGTGTTGCGGTTGCCCCGCCCCATTTTTAACTTTGAAATTTTTTAAAAAGATGGCGGACGGCAGACGGTGAACTTAGACAGTCTTTAGACATAGATGAATGTTAGTAGTATTTAGTCTTTCTTCCCTAAAATCTTATTAACTAGACACAATAGAGTTTAAACCTGTGTTATGGTAACTTAAAACATGTCTGGGATTTTTTTTGAAAGTGGGTGTCTACAAGCTAACTGCTACCATGCTACCCAGCTAGCTAGCCAGCCAACGGATCACAAGTTCCCATACGCGATAAAGTATCAATTTGGAAAAAAAGACGTTGGTCTCTGCACCGAACCGTCCTTCAACAGGGATTGAACCAGCAACATGATTTGGAAAAAGAACCCGTTTTGAGTAAAATTAAGGTTGATATCTTTTTTTTCAGCCTGTTGAAAGTTCTGAGGCGTACTCATTTGTTCTTTTCACGTTTCAGAAGCGATGTAACGACTGTCACGGACTTGTTGATGCTAGTTTTCTGTCTGTCAAGTTAGTTATGCTATTTTTTGTAGGCTAATTTACAAGCATAGCCGTTTATTCTCTGGTAATACGATTCTGATTGACACGTTAAATCTCAAATGAAGGTAATTAAGTAACAGTAAACTTCATAAACACCATATAATCTTATAGTGTTATTTTAAAGAACCTTATCAATCTGAAAGTTTACAATAGATCATCTTAAAGATGATCAGGGATTATTTCACCTCGGCAAGGAAGTTGGGCATTTCTTTTCTGCATTTTATCTCGTACATTTTGTAAGTGAGTTTTATGTAGGTTTATTGTTTGTTTACAGGTCTTAATGAAGGGTGATAGCCGATATCTCATAGGGGTTGTGGTGATGCACTTTATGCTTACATTCACAGCCTGAAGGTAAGCATTGGGCTAACTTTTCAGAGAGTTGTTACTAGTGGCAGCAATATTTGAATCTTTGAATATCGTACCATTACATTAAGTTTTATTGTAATGTTGTGAACTGCATGCTTTTGGCTTATTATTGTAGTAAATGCAGTCTTTTGGACATAAATCAATACATAATTATGCATTTAACTGCATAAATGTGTTTCTTTTTTATGTTATTCTTTCTATATTTTATACAATACTGCAATGAAATGTCAGCACAGTACCAGCCCTAAATATTGTGGTGACATTTTCATATATTCCTCATTTATTTCCATTTAGTCTACACAACTATGCCTCCTGGATTCCTGGCATGATCTTCTCTGCAGCACAAGCCAAGTGTTCAACATTTCCATACATCCAGTGTGCACTGCTGTATTTTTGTGCAGTAGGTTAGTATCTCTGTTTGACCTATCATATTTAGAAATCCATTTTTACAAACCATTTAAAAATATTTAATAAATTACCTTGATTTTGATGTAAAAGGCCAATGGTTAACTTTATTTTCCTGTGTGCTACAGTAAGCAGCTTGTGGAAAATGGTGGTATGGATCAGGTTTTCCTGTACAGACCCTCACTGAGCTCTTCTGACAAACGGATACAGTCCTTTAATATGAAGGTAGCTTCGTTTTTTTTTTTTGTTTTAAGCTGATCTAAGGTGGACCCTTGCACACCTCTATTTCTCACAGACACACACGCACACACATTTACAGTAGCCCCAACCCTTCTGTCAACCACTGGTCATCACCATTGATCATCCTATTCAAACATACACCATGAAGAATAACAGTAATGTAATTTTGCCACCTGTTTTACTCAGTATCTCTGTATGTAAAAATAACCATGAATCTTTGAATATGTTTTGTAAAACTTTTTAAACTTGTATTTTTGTAAAATAATAATAAAAAAAAACTGTTTCTGATATCCTGCCTCACTGTTTTTAATTTAACGTGATGGTGCATGTCATTGTTTAAACCCATTTGGTTAACTCACTAGATGGGGCAGGACAGGACAGTTTGTGCTTTTAACCCACTCCTATGGTAGTTTTAACTCTAATGTAGTTATTTATACCCAGCTGCTAGGTTAAAAAAATATTACCCAGCCATTGGGTTATTATGTGTAACCTAACCCCTGGGTTGGCTCAACCCAGTGTTGGGTTGGACTATATATGACCCAGCACCTGGGTTACAGTTGGGTTGATTTTAACCCAGCCGTTTTTGAGTGTGCTTTTTCCGCAAGGGATATATGTGAATATTATTCCCAGGTCGAAAAGAAATGTACTTAAGTTGTATTTTTCGTGCTTGTACTTATTGACCTTTTAGTATGCTGTTGAAGTACAGACTTAAATGTGTTATTTTGGAACAACTATTAGTGTATTAAGTGCAGTTTAAGAAATGATTAATGATTGTACATTGAATACACCTATTTGTGCTAAAATGGAACAACTAATAATGTATTTTATTGTACTAATACAGTCTTTATCAGATTACACTTTAAATACATTTAAAATGTCATTGGAAGAGGTGCGTTAGCTCAACTTTAGCATATTTAAATGTATTTTATTGGTGTCTCGAAATGCTAGTACCATACACCATTTGTACTATATTAACATGCTTTTATTAGCACTTAATGGCAAAAGTGAATACATTATCAGTGTATCATAACAGCATGTTTTAAGTACATTTATCATAGAATACAGAAAATACATTTAGACTGCTTAAAAAGTTTTTTTAACTAATACTTTAGTGAATTCTTTAACAGTCACTAACTACACACAATCTAATCTTACATTCAATGTGCCTCAACTAAAACCAACAAATGACAAAAGAAGGCCTATTAGTTGGAAAATAATGGGAAACAAAAATATATGGTAACATTTTATTTGAGGGGGTCGACATAAGGGTGACATAAGCCTGTCACAAACATGACATGACACGTATCATAAACATTAATGACACTTCATTCATGTTTAAGACTGCTGTCATTAAGTGTCATTTGGTTTTTGTAAAGTCTACATCCGTCTGCATTTCAAACCGAATGACACTTAATGACAACAGTCATGAAAATGAATGGTCATTAATAGTCATGATAATGTGTCATGTCATGGTTATAACTTACTTATGTCACCCATATGTAGACCCCTTCAAATAAAGTGTTACCAAATATATAAATATTTTAAAAAAATATATTATTTTCTTGTTTTCATTACAAAAAAGACATTTTACAATTTTACTTATTTGAAATTATTCATTTGTGAGGTAATAACATGTAAAAAAAACATCTTCCATTCCTTTTAAGGCTTGAGGAAGCCAGAATGCCGTGACCAAAGACTAGAACCGTAAAATCCATGGCAAAAAGGGACATCCTTGGTCTTTGAAAAACATCTTTGGTTCACCATAACTAGCGGGTTGCCCAAGGAAACCTGTAATCAGGAAATTAAATACTCAGATTACTATACAAAGTAGAAGTAGTTTACATAACAATATGAAACTGAAATTTTCTAAACAGATTATGCTCAGAACTACATTGTTTTGGTGAGAAAGTAACATCTGAGTGTCAGGTGCTGTGTGACCCACAACTGTGGGAATGTCTGTATGGAAGTAAAAACAAAATCTGGAATTGACATACACAAATATATAGAACACTTCTTTTCATTACAGATACCTTTTGTTTTAATGCATCCATCACTTGCTTATGGTGGCCGACAGGTGCAAATGATGTGCAACTTATGAAAACACATGCAAATCAACAAACATGTGCAAATAGACAAAACACAAATGCAAATCAACAAAACACCTGCAAATAGACAAAACACAAACGACTTAGGAAAACATCTTCATCTTAATTTGACAACATGTGAACATCATTTAGAAAACACGCTGCATTTCAGAAATGCGCTCCGATAGATAGCTAGCGGTAGTAATCTGAAATGTAAGTATTTGGGTTTATTTCAACATTTTAATGGCATTTTAATTGTGATCACACCTCAGACCACCACCAGTTTTCACAATCTGTTCAGAGGTGTTCGTCACTTTTAAGTGTCCCACTGGAAACTTCAGTTTTGTTTTGAGTTTCGGGACGTGTTTTCTGATCTGCATGTGTTTTGAGTTTCGGAGCGCGTTTCTGAAATACAGCACATTTTCTAAATGATGTTCACGTGTTGTCAAATTAAGATGAAGATGTTTTCCTAAGTCGTTTGTGTTTTGTCTATTTATAGGTGTTTTGTCTCTTTGCACGTGTTTTGTTGATTTGCATGTGTTTTCATAAGTTGCACGTCGTTTGCACCTGTCGGCCACCATACTTGATGGCGCCGGTCACTTTTCTAGATCCTGATTCATTGTGCCACACTCCATTTCCTGTTGCCTAAAGTAGGGGTCCTATATAAAGAGGAAGAATCTGTTTTATTTATGTTGCTAAAATTGTTGTATTTTTCTTGCTACATTTTACCATGCTACTACAATGCACAAATGGTTGATGAATGTTAGAATGTTACATATTACATACAGAATTTCTTCACAGTAGGCTAGGACGCACTATTTATCCTAAGTAAGCTTATTTTATAGATACCTATTTGCTTAATTTTTTCATTGAATTAGGCAACCAACAAGTGCTATCCTTCCTAAAACATTGGTTAACTATGATGCATAATTTTCAAACTAGACAATGTCAGGATTACTTTAGATCTACAATGACCCAAAAATGTAAACAAACGGGCAATGCACACACAAAAAAAAACAAAACAGGGGTGTGATTACTGTGTTAGATACACAAAGCATCGTTGCTAACCAGTTAGCAACTAAGTTGGTTGGCAATGGGCACCAACAATTGGTTAGCAACCAACAATTGGTTTGTAACGATGCTTTTAGGAAACGGACCCCAGATTTGGTAAAGAGCGGCTAATCTAAACGGATAGACCCGGTCGCACCCCACCCAAACACTCCCATAACTTAGGTTATCAGACAGATGGAATTCTATTGACTATAATGAACTTACCTCCAAAGAGTATTTTAGCTTCTCTGTGCTCTGCTACTCGGTCCCAATTAAAAGTTCTTTGGACATGGCAAACACACTTCAACATAGTCATTCGTTATGGCGTTGCTTGAGTGGTTATCCGATGTTCTTCTCTCCTGTGTTTGCATCTTCTTATGTCCGTGCTGTCCTCTCTCACCAATTTTGGGAAATACCATTACTTCTAGCTTCCTTGCTATAGCACACAACAGCTATGCTATGCTACATCCACAGAGAACAGACCTTTTCTAATCACCGGAAGATACTAATTTGAATAATGCAACTCTGCTCAACTCTGATTGGTTAGACTATTATTGGCGGAGTATGAGGAGGAACTTGACCTAAGTAAATTATTTTGGCCTACATTATTTCTTTGATATTTGTGAATGAAGTGACAGAGTCCAATACTAATTATGCAGTGCAGTTTTAGAAAATTATATTAATGTCAAGGAGAAGATTTAGCCTATGTAAACTCCCTGCCAAATAATAATTGCAACTGCATTGAGTAGGCCTATACCAAGTAACATTAGTATGTTGACAATACACACACTCAAAAGTTGACAAATGTGGTGTTTTTCTGTCAAAAGCATTCAAAAAGTATGCTTTGACATTGTGACATTAGTATATTGTAAATGTACTTAATAAGTATGTTAATTAAATACAGTACAATAACGTAAAATGATGCAGTATACACTAAAAATAGTTGGTCTATAACCTATTTATCAGAGGGCACTGAAAAGTATACTTTTGATAACATAAAAATTAAGTACATCTTCAAATAAGTGTTGAATAAATAGATATCAATAAATATGCTGCAATGTAACTGAAAGTATGCTTACATTTTAACATATTTTTAAAATGCAGAACAAAGTATGTTTTAATTACACTATACTGACAGTGTACTTTGTGATACCATACTTAAGTACACTAAAGGGATGTACTTATATAAAAATATAAAATATAAATGTATTGCAAACATATTTTTTTGATTTCTAACACATTTTTAGTACATTTAAGAGCACTTCTTTTCGACCTGGGTTACTAACTTAATATGTTTCCATGTTAAACATTTGTCTTCTTTGACATCCATAAAATTCTAGATTTTTTTCTAGTGTTTCTCATATATGTCTATGGTGTTTCTAGTGTTTTTGGGAGCTATTGGTGTCGCTCCCAGAATATGCAATGGCATAGTTTAGAATTCAAGGATTTTTTTTACTACATACATTAAAATACAATTGTACAAGATGTTATAAATTGCATACATTATGAAAAATACATGAGAAGTCATTTACAGTGTCACTGATTAACAGTATGGTAAATGGTAAATGAACAGTCATGTCATGACGCAATCCATTTTATTCTATGTGATCTAAAACATACCATTTAGATAATATAAGATTCAATTTATACGGGCAGTATGTATAGTTAAGAGCAGTATATATGGAATATACAGAGAATAGGCTACTTTTATATATGCGCTATAGTAACAGAGATGGGCAAGTATGAGGTTGTAATCAATATAATCAATATATAGATGGATAAGTGTATGTAGACAATATGCAAAATCATTTATAAGGAATTACCGGTATGTACATCTGAAATGAACAATATCAACCGGATAACACAAGTGTGAACTTTAAAGGCCCACTATGCAACATCTTTCATTTAATTAATCCGTTTCATACTGTTTAGGATGCTAAAATTAGTCATTACACGGCGAACGAACGGTGTAGAATGCGCCACCGAGGCCAATAGCAGTAGATACAGCACTTGCAATGTTCAGCAGCGCGGTCCGCCTTCAATAGAATGCAGTGCAATACAATGCAATACACCGGTCTTTAGATGGAGCTCGTGAGAGAGAAAAACAGAATGTTGCTTAGTCCCTCTCTAAGCAAAGGCGCGTACATTATGTTGCGGGAGCACCTTCAGTACCTAAAATAAGAGGGTGCAAACCCAACCAAAGTACAAAACTACAAATTCATACAAAGCAAAAGGGGAGAAGTTTGCACCTCTGATAAACATTACCCGAAACTTATCGTCACTTACAGACCGCGATTTGAATTTGGCTAAGATTAGGGTTGCAAAGGGGTGGAAAATTTCCGGTAAATTTCTGAAAACTTTCCGGAAACTTTAGCTTGGGAATTTTAGAAATATTAAAAAATGGAAATTTGTGGAATTTATGTGGATTTATGGGAATTAACTGGAAATTTTGGATGATTTTAAGAAACATAGACCATATGACTCATATACCAACAACATATTTTGTCATAAGAAGACATTTTTGCCAAAAAGATACAATTAAAATAAAAATATAGCATTTTTCTGTTAAATAAGAAAAATATGTAGATTGTAAACTGAACAAATGGAAAGGGCTATCAAAACATTTAAATGATGTATGAAATCAGGTGTGGTTATGTAAAACTGTTTAGCAGGACGCAGAAGAAACAGAACATTTTGTGCTATCTAGCACCATGATAAGCTAACTTCTTTAATACAAAGGTGCTAGCTAGCTTACCTTTAACATATCTGCCTTACCAGTGAGCTAGCAATCTATATTTTGATTGGGCTAGCTAAAATCTAACATTTTAGAGCAAATATCATCTAAGTTATACCATCATAACTTGCTTGACTGTTTGTAGTCCTCAAATGTGTAGCCTCACGTGTCTGTATCAGTGACTGTATGTGGCTCATAAAGGTTGCTTTAGCAGTCCATAATTCTAGACATCATTGAGATGTGATGGGAGGATGCACAATGCGTATAGGAGGTGCGGCCTCAATAGCCCTGCATTAAGAAGTGTGTTATGCCCCTGTGATTGAAGAATAGCAAATTATAGGATACTCAACTTTATGCATATCACATCTCATAGTTTTAGCCAAGACTGCAAAAATATTATTTTCTACCAACTATCTTTATGTCCCTGAACATTAGTTGAGATAATTTCCAGTTTTTTCCAATTAATTCCCGTTAATTCCCATAAATTCCCGTTAATTCCCATGGAAAGTTTCCAACTTTGAAAATTACCGGAATTTTGCAACCCTAGCTAAGATTACACCAGGTTAGCTTTTGTTGATACATTAAAGGCCCACTATGCAACATTTTTCATTCAATTAATCCGTGTCATACTGTTTAGGATGCTAAAATGAGTCATTACACGGCGAACGAATGGTGTAGAATGTGCCACTGTGGCCTATAGCGGTAGATACAGCACTTGCAATGTTCAGCAGCGTGGACTGCTTCTAATAGAATGCAGTGCAATACAATGCAATACAGTGGTCTTTAGAGGGAGCTTGTGAGAGAAAAAAACAGAACGTTGCTTAGCCCTTCTTTAACATGGATACTGTAGTGTTAAACTCACTCTGAGGCTCAGTCAGGGGTTTATTTCTAGATCCTGCACTGTAAAAAAAATAAATGACAGTTGTTGTTCAAGCTCACAATTTTATTGTAAACTGACTCAGAAAAACAATTTTGACATCTAACAAACAAACTCACATTTGCACAACTAATTTTTCTCAGAAAATAACTAACAAAGATATTTGATTAAGCAAAACAAGTTTTTCTTAATTTTACTCAAATTTCTAACGACAGTCCTACTCTCTAACAAGAAGTTTTAAGTTTTCTTACTTTATGTTCATTGACACGCCTACTACGGGGTTTCCTTCCTTTCTCCACGAGCCCAACATTTTCTCCTTTCGCTTCGAGGTCGCAAACGAAGTTGATACGATTGGTGGTCTTCAGAGTTTCATATCAGGTCATTTTTGTCATTTCTTGAACGTACAACTTTATAGAAGACATATGTGCAAAGAAACAAATAAATATTCGGTCGGTGAACAAACAAGCGTCGTGTATTTCATGCATTTCAACCGAATTACCTAAGTCATTTAGTTTGCTAACATGTTCTGACATGTTGCGCCATGCACTGTTAGGACAGAATTGTTAAAATGTTAAACCTAATTGGAAATGCATGTTGTGTAAGGACCGCAAGCTCTGAAAATGTTAAATGTGTTCTACTGTGATTATTGAGCGTTTTCGAGCAGGAGGGAAAGAACGTTTGCTTAAGAATCAAGCAGTAGCAATGTTAGCAGTTAGAGCTAGCTAGTGGTAGTGACGGTAAACTAGTGCTAACACCCGTGGTGGAGGGAGAGTTCTTGCTTGCGTGCCTTAAAGGTCTCCTTCCAAAATAAACCGTTTAAGACTTGATGTTTTTACATTACCATTGGTCAGCCCAAGTTGTACTTCTATGCTCAACTTCAAAATCCTCTCCTACCCCTGTAGTCTGTATAGAGTTTGCCGGTGAGGTTCCGGAAGTGATTTTCCCATTAATTTTTCCCATTGACATTTAGATTACAACCCACGATATCCGAATTACGAAAGGAAAACGTCTAACTAGCTACGACATAACAAAACGATTGGTTGTGCTCACCTAGACGCCAAAATGTAATGTGATCTCCATTTTGTTTCAGTAAAAACGTCTTTTTTCTGCGATTTCCCTTAGAAGTACTTCAGTACCCATAATCCTGTGCAATCCCACAATCCTAGCAACGCATCTGATTCGTGGACAAGTATGTTACCATGGATACATTTGTTGAAGCCCGGGAAAGCGAACAAGTTCACGAATGTCACCGTAGCCTACCTCACATCACAACTATGGTTTTGCTCGTTTGACACGACGCTTAAAGCCTAACCTAATTTTAGACATCCTTACCATGTCATTTCCATTTCCCTAAGATTTATAAATTTAATATGCTCATTTTCTTAACTTGCGGGATTACATTCGTTTTTCTCTGTATCTGGTGATATGAAGGGTATGTAACATGGTAACTGGCAGTTGGGCTAATTAAAAACAGTAAATTCAGTTGTTGTGGTGCAATCTATAACAAATGGAAATTACCACAAATCTTGATAAATGCTTTATTGTACCCGTCATTATCAATTCTTTATTCAGGGGAGCTTGACAGGCATTTGTAGGGAACCGGTGGAAACTGCAATGGTGGACACCAAAGCGGTGGTTGCAGTCGGGTACAAAATACTGTACCATGCTTTCGGTTAAAAAAAAAACGGATCTAAAACTTGATTGATGCAAATCTGAAGATATATACAATATTAGTACAATATTACAACACTATTTACACAAACTACTAAGGAAATACACCAAAATTTAGCTATCCGATTGCAAGGGCAAGATCGCGTGGCTGTCGTCTACTCGAGGAGATTCAAAAGGACGTTAGGCGCAATCATGTTTGGGATAGGATTGGACAGGGTAAGTACTGGCTTCTGGGATATGTAGTTTCTGAACTTGGGGGTAAAAAATATGTACACAGTCTTGTACCTTTGCCTTTTTTTTAGCCTTTTCTTTAGTTTTTTCACTCTGAACGGAAGGTTACACGGTCATCACCTACCCCGTAGCTTGATAGACTGAGTCGGGACTTTAAACGGTTTTAAAACGCGATTTTATGGAAAAGTCAATGGCAAAACGGGAGCCTTGGAACCACTTCCTGGTTGGAAGTTCCGGGTTCACTGGCCAACTCTATTCGCCTGTGATAGAAAACTGCCGGGAAAAACGAGCGAATCGGAAAAGCAGTACAAATGTACGTCAATTTGAACATTGGCTATGCAGTTAACCCGCCCTCAAGAAAACGTTAGGCTGCCTGCAGACAGACCCACTAGAGGGAGCATCACAGTGTTGTTAGCCAATCAGAGGCGATACATTTGCATATCATTAATATTCATAAGAATCCTCTCGAGCTATCCCTGCTCTCTTTTTCACCTAACTAAATAGCTTGAAACAAGACAACCACAGCATATTTTTTGTCGAAACCAGTTCTCATGACATTATTTAAGACAAGAGACCACCACAAAATTAATGAAAATACGATGGAATGAGACCTTTAAATGAGTTAGAGAGAAGTTAGCACTGACTATGTGAGGGCAAGATTGAGGGTAGCCTACTTGCAGGACCCAGAAGCCTGTAGTTTTTCTTGTTAGCATTTCACGATATCCGGTTCCTAAGGTTTTTCCCCTATGGGAAATCCAATGTTAATTTTGGAGCTCCATCTCAAATAAGGTGTGAGCAAAAGCACGTGAGTAGACGACCTCCGCATTCGATGGAGGATGTTAAAAAAAACGTTATGGACGATGGCTTTGCAAATTTGCAGTCTAATGACAAAATAAATAAGATGTTGCTATCACTAGGCTAAAGCGGAAAGCCCTTTTGACTACATGTTAGCAGAGACGTTAGGTTGCTTAGCCCGGTCGTCATGGTAACCAGAGCTATACAAAACCGCGCTCAACGACATGTCATTTTTAAAACAAGCTTTGTGAAAGATTTGCCAAATGTTGACCGTTGTAATCGTTGTAAATTACACTGAATCATTGTAAATAAAGAACATATTGCATTTTAAATCATTTTACAGTTGTTTTTGAAAATGACGTCAAAGGTAAGAGACAACTCCATGTAGTCCTTAATTTTTCGCTGTTAGCAGATGGATAGCAACATTCATTTATTATCGTTACAGTGCGTCTAAGAAATACACCCAGACTATGTTGCTTCTCATTTTATTGATGAAATACGAATGCCTAGGTCCTCGTAGGTCAGACACTGCCATATTTGTTGTATATGTTGTTTTTTTATTTGAGCCATTCATTTTCCCATAGGGGTTTTTGCTTAGGAACCGGAAGTAGGAAAATGCTAACCCGCAGCATACAGAATGACGTGGTTCACTTGCCAACTCTATTGGTAGGCTACCTAATGTGGATTGATACATTGACTGGTATATAATGTGCTGCCTTGATTTTTAATTTACTGATTTACTTTTAATTTCTCAGTTAATAGTGAATAATAGTTTAACTCTTGAATAGTTGCTACAGCTGTATGAAGTCCACCATTAACATGATGACAGTGGTGCATGTAAGATAGAGATTAGATGGATTGATTGATTGATTGGTTGGTTCATTTATTTAGGCTAGTTGGATGGCCTGCTTCTCATTTCTACCTAGAGAAATGTAATTATTTAAAATAAAATGTTATAAATTAACCTAAGTAAACTAATTGCTATTAAATGTGCACTGTAAGATCCTGCATGATTTCACCTCTCTTCTCATTTCATGTAAACACCAAAATGCCAAACAAAATGCTACTGTCAATTCACGCTACTTTGCTCAGCCTGTGCCCCTGGTGGGGTGGGGGACGGGGGTGGGCTATGATTCAACAGAACAAGAAAATTGCACTAAAAACCAATGCAAGATCTCTCATAGTCCACCTTTAGATTAAGCATCAGGGTAGATTACAAATGTCATATATTGCTAACTATATTGTAATGATTTGTGTATGATTCTGTTTCAGGGTTTCATGCAGTGCAAGCAGTGCAAGTTTTCAAGATCCTCTGAAGACGTCCTACTTAAGCATTGTCACCTTTGCCACGGTAAAGGATCATATCGGCCTTGCATCCATGTAGATTGTGTATGCACTTTCAAAACGTCTGGGGCATTACGCTCACACCTGTCTAGATCACACAAATCCACACATTGGTTAGGGTATTGTAATTACAGACTGCTTTGTTTTCTTTCCACCAGATATGCAAAGAATTTTATCGGATCACCAACCGAAACCTGCAGGCAACTTGGAATGCATCTCTGGACAAGTATGCATCTCGCCACAGGAAAGACTTGTTCTCAAGAAGCACAGTTAATGTGTTATGTGTTTCATAAATGTAGTGTGTAATGTGTTTCTTAAAGGAGAATTTCGGTCAAATTCAACACATAATCCAGCTGTTTGTGGTCAAGGAATGTTGTCATTTGAAAAAAAC
>JAGFZM010000027.1:877619-914553 GCA_017657215.1 Limnothrissa miodon
CCGCCACCCAACCACCGAGGCCACCTGCTGGACGTACTGTGTAAGCCCCCACCCAACCACCGCTGCCGAGGTCACCCACTGGACGTACTGCGTATTCCGCCAATCAACCACCGCTGGTGAGGCCATTTGTAAATCGCTCCCAACAACTGCCGGCAAGGCCATCTGCTGGACGCACTGTGTAAATCGCCCCAACCTCCACTGACGAGACACCCCCCCCTTCTTGACTAGACTGACTGACTCTCACCCTTGACTGTTTGAACTCAACAATAAAGAAAGTTTATTTTTATTCCTGACTCTTGCCTTTCTGTTGTGAGGATACAGTGGACTCCTTGGGTTTGGTTGTAGATGTGCAATAGTGTAACCACCTGCCAGTGACATATATATATATATATATATACACACACACACTATATTGCCAAAAATATTTGCTCACCTGCCTTTTTTCACATATAAACTTCAGTCAAATCCCATTCTTAATCCATAGGGTTTAGTATCACGCGGTCCACCCTTTTTAGCTTAACAGCTTCAACTTTTCTGGGAAGGGATTCCACAAGGTTTAGGAGTTTGATTATGTGATTTTTTTGACCACTGTTTCAGAGGCCCGTTCCAAACCACTTCAACCGTTTTTTCATGCCTTATACTGTAAGTTACCTTCAATTTTCAACTTTCAACATTCTTTTTTTGAGGCAGCATCGATGTATCCTTCATGCTGCCTCCTACCCATAAATCTTTGCGACAATCAGCAAGACGGTTCTGAACAAAAAAAAAAACTAAAATGGTGGACCGCGCAGAGACACCGAGACGTCAAGCTTCGTTTACAAATGTACGTAAATTAAACTTTTTCTCTGAGATGTATTTGAATTTAAAGCCTCTATGTGTAGGATTTATCTTCTATTTTTCTTCGTCTTTTATTAAAAAATATATTTTTTATTTTAAAAATATAATGTAAAACGATGGTAATTACCTCCATGAATAAATTGTAGTGTTTCCGTAAAGTTGGTAATTTCCATTTATATAAAGATGCGGCTGGGTACCAAATGAGTATCCATTTTGCGCCGCCATTTTCAAAATGAGGACCATGGGAAATGAGGACCGTGGGAAGGGGAGGGCTAATACATTTTATTCAAACGTATGCAGTACACCACTTCGCCGACAGATGGGAGAAATTCTCATACGAAAAAAATAAAACTTACACATATATAGGGGGTTTTAGTACTTTTACTTTTAATCCTCAATCTTTATGTAGACAGGTTCTGTGCTCCTTGGGACTTCAGGATAAGGTTACCCCACAGCAGGCCAGGAAAAAGTGGGAGAACCTGAAAAAAAAATACAAGATAAATGCAACAAAGCTAATAGTTAATTCCCATACTGTGCCTAGTTATGTTGTTGATGATCGTCAGTAAAACTCTGAAAACACATCCCTCAGGAACTGAAATGTCCTCCCTCAGGGTCTGGCACTGTTCAAGGGGAGGACACAGCTGCATCGTGGTCAGTTTATGAAGCCATCAATGAGTTTTTGGGCCAAAGGCATTCTATCGCACCTCTTGTGGTGCATCGTCAATGGCCCTGAACTCATCCATGGCGGATGTAACCTGCTCTTATTTGTAGCATGGTCCAAACATTTTTTTTTATAATAGTAGCCCCGGATACTAGGCTATATTTGAGGAAATACTTTACTTAACTAACCTAACAAACAAACTAAGGCTACGTTTACACATACCTGGGTGTTTTGATAAACAAATATTTTCTTCCCTCCGTTTTTGAAGCGGAACAAGAAGATTAATAATAATAAAAAAAAAAGACATTTGGTCAAGATTTCACGTAGTATCAGCAGCCCAACACATGAAAAGGCACTGGGGTGACAGCCCATCTCGATAGCACAGTCCATCTAGAAAGCACAGCTTCTTATCTCTTACACGTTTACCACAAATTCAGAAATAAACAACGCATTGGCGTCATCTATGACAAATACGAATCTATGCAATGTAGTTAACATTGTAAGAACTGGGTCAGTCTTGCTGGTCTTGTACACACAACACACTGGAAAGGTGGAGAACCAGAAATGATGTAAAGCGATCCAATCACAATCCATGACGTCTGCGTCGGTCTGCGTACCGTGTCGGCGACACTTTGACGCATAGTCAGAATTTCTTTCATGCGCACGAAAGGTGTCTGCGAAGTGTCGGCAAAGGTCTGCGTTGGAGCGACGCAGAAGTATAAATCCAGCTTAAGTCATGTCTTGTGAGGCTGTCTATTACGACAGCAAGGCAACATGCTGCTACCTTCGGTATGGAAAGCAGCAACTTTGTCATGTTCTAGAGTCAATACTAATCTATAGTAATTATGTAGAAATATCACACCCTTTTTTCTGAGGCCACCCTTAACTTAATTCCCTGAATTCTGGTAGCACGTATTTAGGACTGACAAAACTGCCAAATATGACCGTAAGCAATTGATGATGTTCCTGTTTAAATTGTTTCAACTGTATCTGTTAATATTCTGTGAATAAGTCCAGGCAGACTTTACGTGGAGAGAAAAATGACAAGTACACACACACACATATACACACACACACACAGGTAGCCTGCTATATGAACTGCTGAATGCCATCATGATCTGACATGCATCTCTCAAGTCGAATGAAGGAAATTGGCGGCATCTTTCAAGACGGACATATAGTTTGCCAAAACCGCTAAACAAGACACCATGTAGGGCTGGGCGATATGGACTAAAATGTATATCTCGATATATTTCTCTCATATATCGATATACGATATATATCTCGATATCTTTCCAGCAAAAAAAATAATAATAATAAATAAAATAAATAAAATAAAGTGTCTATAAAATAAATAATGAAAATAATATAAAGAGCTTCTTTTCAAAATAACAAGTTCTCAACTAAACTGTGCAACAGTAATAACAAACATGTGGGCCTTCTTTCCATTTGTATATTTTGTGCAAAGAAAACGAATGAGTTAAGAGTCTCCGCCGTAATGTGACACAAATGTAGGACTCACAGGTTCTGCTAACTTTACTCCACTCGTCTGTTGTCATTGCGTCACAGAGTTCAAATGCCAATCGCGCTCTCTCATCATAGTCGCGGCAGTTCTTGTCTTGTAAAGTAACAACACAAATCCGCGTTCCACTACGGCAATTGATGCCATGTCCACCGTGATACGGCAATTGATTTTAACCTTATGCTCCACCGCCGCTTTTTCTGTCATAGAGTTAGGGAACATTGCATGCTAAAGAGTTCTGAAGTTTTGCTCAGTTCCCACTGGTTTTGTGGCGGTCTGTCCTCGGAGTTTGTAACACTCTTCATATACTTGCCGGTGGCCTCCATTTCAAAATGACCAAACCGTTGTTTCGCTTTTTTGGCCACAATAACCTTTCCGCGGCATTCTCCATCTGTATAACTCATGCATTCTATGGAAGTCGCCATTGTTGTTTACTCGGTCTACATGAGTAGGGGAAGGGAGGCGCTAACTCAAGGCAAGGAGCACTGAGCTATCAGTGGCAAGGAAGCTGGTGCACAGACGTCGCATAGCAGAAAAAAGCGGAATACTTGTCTCTGGATTAAAAAACAAGTCATAACCGATATAAACGATATGTCAAAAATCATATCGTGGTTTGAAATTATATCGATATTGATTAAATATCGATATACCGCCCAGCCCTAACACCATGTTTTTGACGTTAAGGCGCATTATTTGCTCACTATATACATTCCTTTGTCAAATTTGTGCCGAAAATGGAAGAATTGCAGAAGATCCTATCCAAAGCAATCCACGAAAACTAGCATACCACGATGTATCGAACATATTACAAACTTTAAAACTCACCGGGCCATCCAACTACCTGCACAACTTTATCCCACGCCTCAGATTTCTTCACTGATCTCTGTATTCAAACGAACTAGAGTCGTAAAGAATATTGGATACTGTGCCACACAAGCAATGAGTTTCTCCACCGCCATTTTCAGCTGGAACACGATAGGAACCAAAAACATGCAGGTTGTTTTCGACACACATGACAGAAGGACATCAACATTCTGACTGGTCGACACCGAACTGTGTCATAGCTCATTACCATAAAGTTAACTGAGGCTCAACTTTTTCTTAAGCCCATGAAGCCACGCTCCGCTCATAACGCTTCTGAACACCAATAATGTTGTATCTCCAAAGAAAATGAATGATTTCTGGCGCTCTTGACACTTTTGACGGTTTCGGTCTGAACGTATAGTTAGCACAAAGTGAAACGAAGTGAAAGCGGCTGATCAAATCAGGCTAAGTGATTGCCGTGCTGACCGCAAAAGTCACTACAAGGTTAATGGGAATAGGGAAAGTCTTGAACAGAACGTGACTGGACTGGAAAAAAACCCCACAAGCAAACGAAGCTAAGAACTAAACATAAAGAGAAAGTAAGAAAACTTTATTACACAGGATGCTTTTCTAAGTAGGCTACTCATAGCAAGCAGAGCACGGGTGGAAGTTCATACAGGAGTGTTTAGAAAATTGCTTCTTTTCCCCGGTAAGGTAGTTGGTTCTCAGATTCGCTTCTTGAAAAAAATGCAAAATCAAATAAAAATAAAATTCAATTCGAACTCACACGAACATAAAAAACACTGTGGCTGATGGCTATACTGAAAACAGCATGCTGGTTTCACGTGACAACGAAAACCAATCAAATCGTGCCTTTCACTTCAGAGAGAGCAAGAGACAAGAGACATGATATGAGGAAAGATGCCGATGGACTGCTAGGGAAGTGTTTGCAATTATTAGAATATTTGATCAGAAGAGAAAAAACATTTGACAAGTGCATTGAAATTAAAGAGGATGAGAACGTGTACTCATGGTGCCGAGAGCAGTCTGCCAACTTGTGCAATGCCCCTGTACATTTTAGATGTTCAATTGACTAGTTCAATCATTTTGGTTTGCCTGATTAAAGACGTGTAGAGTCCTGCTAACAAGGACGATAGCCTACATGACACAAATGTAGGCATATGGGTTTTCTCCCTTGCTCCGATTTTTTTAAATTAATATTATTTTCTGGGTAGCATGTCTCTTGAGCAGGGCTGTGATGAGAGTGAGACACGCGTATGACTGCCCTCTCATAGGCTACATTTTTTTATTTTTATTTTGTCGGGGTGATCTTGAGTATATTGAAATTATGTATTTTGATTAGACTGGTTTCTGTGTGATATGCTAGCCCCTGCTATCCAGAAAAAAAAGTTTTACATTTAATTTAATTAGTGGTGACATTCAGGCAACACTAAAGACTTTGTAAAACCTTTAAATAATGTTTTCAAAATCGTTTCGGTAGTCCATCAACTCCTAACAGGAAGAATGTTACTTTTTGCATCTGCTCTGCAGCCCTTTATTGGCTATAGAGTTGGCAAGTGAACAACGTCTTGTGCTGCAGGTTAGCATTCCTACTTCCAGTTCCTAAGCGAAAATCCCTATGGGAAAATGAATGGCTTAAATAACAAAACAACATATACCACGAATATGGCAGTGTCTGACCTACGAGAACCTAGACATTTGTTTTTCATCAATAAAATGAGTAGCAACATAGTCTGGGTGTATTTTTTAGGCACATTGTAATGGTGATAAATGACTGTTGCTATCCCTCTGCTAACAGCAAAAAATTAAGAACTACATGGAGTTGCCTCTTCCCTTGGATGTCTTTTCAAAAACAGCTAAAATGTTTTAAAATACAATATGTTCTTTATGTACAATTGTTCAATGTAATTTACAACAATTACAACGGTCAACAATTGGCAAATCTTTCACAAAGCTTATTTTAAAAGACTGCGGGATGACATGTCGTCGAGCACGGTTTTGCATAGCTCAGGTTACCATGGTGTTCATGGCCTTCATGTACATGACGTCCGGGCTAAGTACTGCTAACATGTCACATGTCTTTCCGCTTTAGCCTAGTGACAGCAACATCTTATTTATTTTGTCATTAGACTCCAAATTTGCCCATTGTGCATAACATATTTTTTTAACATCCTCCATCGAATGTGGAGGTCGTCTACTCACATGCTTTTGCTCACACGATGGAGCTCCAAAATTAACATTGGATTTCCCATAGGGGAAAAATCTTAGGAACCGGATGTCGTTAAATGCTAACAAGAAAAAACTACAGGCTTCTGGGTCACTAACCAACTCTATTATAGCACTAAACAAGTTTGCCCAATCGGATAGCGATCAGTCCAAGTAAAAACTACAGTTGATTAGCTTTGCGGAAAGCGATAGGTGGGGTAAGATATAGGTGGAGTATAGCCTACTCGACAGATATCAGGGGAGAAAACGCGTTTGCGTTTGAATTGCCATCATGACGGAGCAACAAAGGAGGAGTAGAATATCTGAAGAAGCCAAAAAAAAAGAAAACGGCGCATGATCTTAAAGAGCTTAAACCAGTGAATATTGGACTGGCTTTCGTTGCTTAGAGCTGAAGGAGGCTGCACGATGCAATAGGGATGGTGACCTAGCTTTGTTGCTACTGGATTTGTAAGCAAAATTGGTATCCGACAGTATTCATCATTGATTGTTTTATCGATTAGCCTGTGATACCTAGAAACAGTGGATGAATTTTGTGATGAGTCTTTGAGGCGTAGAAGCTAACGTGGGTAATGCTAGGTACGTTTCCCTTACAAGTTGATTTTGTCCAACATGTTTTCTTGAGTCTCCTAGTGTAAACATATCTTTCTATTACGCTAGACCCTTGTAGCAATGTCGTATCGGGGCGATGGTGGCGCAGGAGGGTTGCAGGTTCGAACAAGTATCGAAGTATCCTTCAGCAAGTTACTGAACCCCAATTGCTCCCGGTGGCAGGATGGTACCTTGCATGGCAGCCACTGCCACCGGAGTATGAATGCATGTGTGTGAATGGGTGAATGAGAGGCATATGTTGTAAAGCGCTTTGAGTGCTCGTAGGAGTAGAAAAGTGCTATGTCTTTTTTTTGGTATTATGTTTAAATATGACTTCCATTGGTGTGAATTTGAAAATGATATTAAAATCTATGATGGTATGAAATACATATTTATATAGTTATAAGACCAATTCTACCGTAATAGATTATTAGTCTAGCTGTGACAGTAGTTGCAACCGTTGCCCTGGAGACCAGTTAGCGGGCGCTGTGAAGGTGAGGAGATGATTTACCCCTGAAAACATGGCAGAAAAGAGGAAGAAAATCATTTTCACAGTAAATGGGAGGAAGAGTTCTTTTTTACCAGTGAAAAATTCCTGTGTGTTTAATTTGCGGGGCAACTGTGGCCACGGCAAAACGACACAATGTTGAAAGACATTTCAAGATGTGTCACACAAGCTAACATGCTAACTGCCCACCGGGCATCGCACTGCGAGTGGAAAAAGTCCGGGTGGACCCGAGTTCTCGTTCTCACCAGACGGAGCGAAGTCAAGCGGACTGAGACCACCTCTTTTTGGAGGTCTCGGACCGCTTGATTTAGTGCGGGGTTGAGTGCAATTGATGCTTTCACTCCAACGCAAACGAACCGAACTAAGAGCTTTTGGTTCGAATGAAACGTTTGGTGCGCACTAATTGCTGTTGGTGTGAAAGCACCCTAAGCAGTCGTCCACATAAAAACTATGCAGAATTTTATCCTTGCATGCTGGCTAAATTGTCCTTCGTGGTCCTCTACACATTTCCTGAGGGCAAAGTTGGCACAGCAGGGGGAAGACTTTGCCCCAAAGAGATGTAGAGTCATCCTAAAGTCCTAAAGGTCTTGACTTAAATTCCCAGCAGGCCGCCAGAGGAACCTCAAAAAATCAGCATCCTCTGCTGGTCCTCGGACCTGGTGAAACATAGCCTCCACATCAGCCATGATCACCACTGATTCTTTCCTGAACCTGCGTATCACTCCTATCAGTGAACTTGTAAGATCTGGGCCCTGTAATAGATGGATAGATAGATAGAGTCTTTATTGTCCTATAAAGAATATTCTTCTTCACACGTCATTCCATTCCATAGAAGACAGCAGCATTGATGTTGACATCACAGTCTCATACATATATCACATCTATACATATAACATTATATAACAAATAACATATGACACCCCATTCCCCCCTCCCTTCTAGTTACGCTTCCTCCTCACCACAGTGCAAGCAAAAGTGGACAGTGCAGACAACATTAACACAAAAGAATCACTTAATCACTCTCATCACTTAACCAACATCTGTACATGGTTGCACATGCAATATAACTCACGTTCTCTGAAATCTGATGGAGACTGTTCTAACTCATCTCCTCTCTGATTTTCCATGCCATTACCCTGCCGTGAGTCATCACTGCCTTCTACTGCCTGACCCTACACCTCTTGCCTCCTGGGCTCTACTGGGACCTTCTTCCAACGTGATCCGGCAGCACTCCTGAATGGTCCTCAACCCACTCCACGGTCCATGCCACTGCCTCCCTGCTGAAGGTCACCCCTGCCTTCCACTGCCTGATCCTGCATCCCTGGCTTCCTGGGCAGGCTGCCTTCAGCTTCACAGATGACCCTGACATGATTGATACAGCCCCCAACTGGCCCCTGGCATGACTGCGTTTAATGACATGGGACTATATCCTGGGATTCTAATGGGACTCCTGTATTACTTTATTCATACCAAAATTTTCTTGTAATGTGTATCTGATGGAATAATAGTGGACTACTCACCATCTGAGAGACTGAAAACCTGCCCTAGGCAGTTGGGCTAGCCCCTTGAGCCGTCGGAACCTCCCAAGGTTTCTTCCTTTACCATAACAAGTAAAAACAAAAAACTCTGCTTGGGAGTTTTTCCTTGCCCCTGTTGCTCATTGGGCCCCTTGTGTTAAGCGCTTTGTGACATGCCATTTGTAAAAACGCGCTATATAAATAAAATTGAATTGAATTTAATTGAAAAAAATAGAGGGGATGGATTATTGTCACTGGAGTTTGTTAAGTGCAGTGATGGCTGAGGGTACAAAACTCTTCTTAAAGTGCGCTTTTTTCCAGTCCAGGGCTCTGTATCTGCGGCCAGATGGGAGTAGGTTAAAAAAAATGGTTCAGGGGATGGTCAGGGCTACTTGCTATGGTGCGGGTCAAGGTGTGTGGTGGCTGTGTCATTTGCATCAGTGAGACTGGGGGTGGGAAGCTGTATTATCCTGGATGCTAAGTGTGAGATTTTAATGAGTTTGTTCTTGCTGCTAACATTTAGTATGGTGAAGAAACAGGGGGAGCAGTAGAAGGGGTTGGATGATAGCCTGGCTAGAGCGACTACAAAGCTCATAAGAGCTTGGTCTGGCCAATCTACGATACTAACCAAATTCTGGGAGGCGGGTTTAACCGGCGGCAGTCACAATCTACAACCAATCAGACCACTCAGTCTCATTCAAGCTAGTTTCTCATTGGTGCCCTCGAGTTTGGGATAATAATTCTTCTAAATCGGCAGCCTGGCCAGACTGACTTGCTCGCAAAATTGAATGTAGCATCACAGGAAGTATTGGCCGGCCCAGGCTAGTTGGATGATGCTTTTGTAGAGTAGCAGAAGGAGGTGGGGGGCAACAGACTGTGATCTTAGTTTGCGTATTACGTACAGTCTCTGTTGTGCACGTTTCTGTGTGATGGTGACATGTTCATTGAAGTTAAGCTTATTATCCATGATGAGGCCAAGATATTTGAAAGTGCTGACCTGTTCAACTGGCTGGCCATGGATGGTGATATGGGTGAGTCCAGGGGCTGTTTTTGATGTGTGAATGACCAGTTCTTTTGTTTTGTCAATGTTGAGTTGGAGGTAGTTAACAGAGCACCATAGTGCAAAATCTGTGATGGACTAGTGGTAAGCTGTGATGGAACAGTTGTCTGTAAGTAGTCCTACTATGGCTGTGTCATCTGCATATTTGTAGTAAGTGGTGTTGGGTACATTTACATTTATGCATTTAGCAGACGCTTTTATCCAAAGCGACTTACAAAACGAGGATAACAATCAAGCTACATAGCAGAAACCTTAAGGAGCATAGTGCTAGGGGATAGTGCTTCAGTTCATTTTAGTGCTAGGATAGAAAATGTTCTCTGAATAGCTGGGTCTTTAAGAGCTTTTTGAAGGCCTCCAGAGATGGCCCTGTTCTGATAGTTTTTGGTAGGTCATTCCACCAGCGTGGGACGACACATGAGAAGAGTCTGGATTGTCTTGGGCGAGGTGCCGGGACTGCCAGTCGACAGTCATTGGAGGACCGGAGTTGTCGGGGGGTAGCCTGAGCTTTTATGAGAGCGCTTAGATAAAAAGGGGCAGATCCTCTAAGCACTTTGTAAGTCAGCATCAGTGATTTGAATTTGATGCGAGCCGCCAGAGGCAACCAGTGGAGCTTGATTAGCAGAGGGGTGACATGCGTCCTCTTCGGCTGATTGAAGATGAGACGCGCCGCAGCATTTTGGATCATCTGAAGTGGCTTGACGGCACAGGCAGGAAGTCCTGCCAGAAGGGCATTGCAGTAGTCAAGGCGTGAGAGGACCATAGTTTGAACCAGCAATTGGGAGGCTTGTTGAGTTAGGTATGGTCTGATCTTTTTGATATTGAATAGTGCGAAGCGGCAGGCCCGGGCAACAGAAGCAACATGGTCATTGAAGGTTAGCTGGTCGTCAATCATAACACCTAGGTTCCTGGCTACCCGTGAGGGAGCAAGAGACAAGGAGCCAGAGTTGATGCAAATGTTGTGGTGAAAAGTTGGTTTAGCTGGGAGGTCCAGCAGCTCGGTTTTTGAGAGGTTCAGCTGGAGATGATGGTCTTGCATCCATGCAGAGATGTCAGAGGCAATCCGAGATTCGCGTTTGGATGGTTGGGTCATCGGGTGAGAATGACAGATAGAGCTGGGTATCATCGGCATAGCAGTGGTAGGAGAAGCTGTGCTGGCGGATGATTTGGCCCAAGGAAGTGGTATAGATGGAGAAAAGAAGGGGACCCAACACAGATCCCTGGGGTACTCCAGTAGCAAGGTGGTAAGGCGCAGAGGTGTGTCCTAGCCAGGACACTTTGAACAGTCGCCCAGTGAGGTAGGAGTAGTAGTGAGAGGTAGTAGAGGAGAGGTAGTGAACTCAGGCAGTCATTTGTGTAAAGTGTGTACAGGAAGGGACTGAGTACGCAACCTTGGGGGGCTCCAGTGTTGGTAATGATGGTGGATGATGATGATGTCCCCATTTTCACCGTCTGTGGCCTGTTGCTTAAAAAGTTGTATATCCAGTGGATGAGAGAGGGGTGACATTCAGGTGCTGTAATTTCTTGATTAGTTGATGGTGCTGGATTGTATTAAATGCGGAGCTGAAGTCAACAAACAGAACTGAGGTGAAGTTATGGGGAGTCTGGAGGTGGTGAAGGAGGGAGTGGAGAAAACATGCCACTGCATCCTCTGTCCCCGGTATGCAAATTGGTATGGGTCCAGTTGTGTGCTCACTGTTGGTAGGATGAGGTGCAGTATGATTTTCTCCATGCATTTCATCACTATTGGGGTGAGTGCGACTGGACGGAAGTGGTTGGGCTCTGAGGGGCGTGGTTTCTTGGGTACAGGTGTGATGGTTGATGTTTTCCAGAGTGTGGGTATTGTTGCTGTCCTGTAGGATTCCCAGAAGATGGAGTGGATGATGGGGGATGGGGGTAATCCAGGGTTTAGAGTTTGGGTATCTTTTGACAGTTCTGGTGGGGATGGATACAGACACCTCATTAACATAGCATCTAATTTGCATGTTGGTGAACTTAAAATAAAAATGAAAATTGAGAAATGAAAAATAAATCGTCAGCCGGGGTCGGCTTTAATTTTATTTTTTTATTTTGACAGACATTGTGCGCATCGTGAGTTAAAAAGCAAAGCCAAAGTGAAGTTTGGATTTTTCATTTTTCATTTTTGGCAGGAATGTACCAGGATCGCAATGCAAATGAAAAGACAATCAGACGTTTTTCATTTCTTTTAATTTTTGGCACAAATTACTCGTGTTTATCAGTAAAATTAAAAGCCAAATAGAAATATTTCATTTTATTTTTAATTTTGGCATGATAATGTCACTGACAATTTGAAAATGAAATGGAAAAATGAGTTTTTCATTTTAATTTAACTTGCTTTCATTTTATTTTATTTTTGGCATGGATAACCTCCCATAGTCCCAAGCCTTGTTGCATCATTAAAATAACACAATGAAATGTAACAGCCTACAAATGCAAGTATGTCCCTATAGGTCAGGGCTATTCAATTAAAATTTAATCTGGGCCACATTTCAGAACCAAGATCTTAAGTTGGGCCACACATTTTCAGCAGTCATTAACAATTCTGACATTTTCACAAACTAACACCAATTTTATTTTTTACCCTTAAAGTATACGACATTCTAAAAAACATTGAGAATGCATGCAATTTATATTATATAGGCTATCTGTAAAATGAGGTGGGGCGGAGGAGGAGGCATTAACTAGCTAAATAGGCTAGCCTACAATTTAACACTCTGATAATGGAATAACACTCCACAGTTCACAAGCTTGTTATTTTTCTGTGACTAAACGAACGGTTTCTGATAGATCAAAATGAACATAAACCAGCAGGTTATATAATTGATTTTTTTTTTTTTACCTGCCAATCATGAGCTTTAGCTGGTGACACAGCAAGGGCAGTCAACTGCCACAGCAGGAGCAAAAAAATGTGACACTTGTGACACCGCCTCAACCGGGATAAGAACCCCTGTGAAGCGTCCAAGCTCTACCCATTGAGCTATAGTAAGCCTATGAGGAAATATTTGAGGTTACTATTGGCAGCCATAGTTTCCCCTAGCATAACAAGGGCAGTCGGCTACGTGTGGCAAAACCGTGACCATTGTGATATCGCCTTGACCGGGGTTTGAACCCCCCCACAAAAGGTCGGGTTGCCATTCAAAAATGCTATGCTGAAGTCATTGAGCTAACAATAGCCTGCATGGCTTACTTACCTGAAGCAGTCAAAACCTGGCACCTCAACACGCACACCTCTTAGCGCACGGTTTAACTGCGGCTGTGGTAGAGACTATTCAGAGCGCTAGGGCCTCTTCCACTAGATCTCTCTACACGCTTAAGTGGTGTGTATTCAGTTAGTGGTGTACAGACAAGGGCTTGGACACGCTGATCTGCCCCATTGGCGATGTGCTCGCTTTTTTGCAGCACATGTTGACTTAGGGTTGACTCCATGCTGAAGGTGTATTTGACAGCCACCTCTGCGTGCCATCTTGGTTACGCGGGAGTGGCACCAGGCGCGAACCCCCTTATTTCGTGCTTCATGAAGGGCATCAGGCGGCTTTGCCCCTGCTCCACACGTTCAGTCCCTACTTGGGACCTGGCCACCGTTTTATGCGGCCTGGCCAGTGCACCCTTCGACCCCACTGCGGAGGCCGGTCTGAAATTTCTCTCGCTCAAGACTGCGCTTTTACCCGCCTTGGTGTCCGTGAAGCGTGTCAGCGACTTAATGGCCTTATCTATAAGTCCTGGCTGTCTAGAATTTGCACAAGGGGACGTGAAAGTCACGTTATGCCCCAATCTGTTTTCTCGCCCTAAGGTTCTCACCATGGACCCCCGTTCCAGGGTTATTGAGCTTACTGCGCTACCCGAGACGGGGAGCTTGGTACCCCTCGCTTCGAGCGTATCTGACTCACACGCTGCAGATCAGAAAAACGTTTGATCCGGCGTCACTCCTGAATGGTCCTCAACCCACGCGGTCCATGCCACTGCCTCCCTACTGAGGGTCACCCCTGCCTTCCACGTCCTGATCCTGCATCTCTGGCTTCCTGGGCAGGCTGCCTTCAGCTCCACAGACAACATGATTGATACAGCCTCCAGCTGGCCCCTTTAGGCTGCACCTAATGACATGGGACTATATCCTGGGATTATAATGAAACAAATCAGCTTTCCGTTTGTCATGGGGAACGTGCGGGGGCCAGGCTTTATCTGCCCAGCGCTGGTCTCACTGGCTTACCGAGGCTATTATGCTCGCTTATGAGGCGGCGGGGGTTCCCCCACCTGCATATGTCAGGGGTCACTCTACCCGTGGGGGTAGCGGCCTCCTGGGCCTTTTGGAAAGGCATTCCTATCTGTCAGAGCGCTTCTTGGGCATCTGGCAATACCTTTGTGTGTTCTCTCTGCGCCTTTTGGGTCTCTCTGGGAGACTTGAGGTTGGTTGTAGTGATCCATATTCACGTTTCGGCTTCAAAAGTGAATAGGGAACGTTACGGACACTATCGTGTCCTTGAACTTGAGAAGCCGAAACGTCAAGCTTCTGGCCTCAAGTGCCAACGCTCGTGGCGTGGCAGAGAGTCCGGGCTGAGCATTGTCATCCGCTTGACGTCATGTCTAGCGGGCTACCCCCGGGCACCCTGAGACCAGCGCTTGAAGTTTTTTGCTTACTGCCCTAGCTTTACAAGGGTTGGTTTTATTGGAAATTCAGCCGAATTACGCATGAACTGCATAATCCATATTCACGTTTCGGCCTCTCAAGTTCAGGGAACCGAGGACCGTAACGTGTCCGTAACGTTTATTATGGAGAATACTCATGTACAATATGGCTTAATACATGAAAAAGTGCCTTTTTCATTGAAGAAACCAGCTAAAGTGAATATTAAATGAAACTGTATTAAAAAAAAATCTGAGAATTGAAACATGCTAAGCTTTTCTCCCGAGGGAGGAGGACAGAGCTTGTGTGAAAAAAACATAAGTATAAATAACACATCAAACTAGGAACAATCCATGAAACCAGTGTACCGGGTTAGATGGTTCTTATGTTGACTGTTGACATTTGCGTAATTTCACTAAATATTCATAAGGCCCTGGGCTAGAAATCGCACTCGAACCCGCACTAAATCAAGCGGTCCGAGACCTCCAAAAAGAGGTGGTCTCGGTCCGCTTGACTCCGCACCAAAGGCCAAACTCTGGTGCGGTCCCTCTGGTGAGAACGAGAACTCGGGTCCACACCATAGACTATAGGCTATAAAAACGAAGTAATCGAAATGCATCACGGGTGCCTGTGGGAAATTGCCCTGTAGCCTACTGGAACTGCATAACAGATTCTGTAGTAGAACCCAGGACACACAGTAGCCGTCATTGTGGGATTTTTTTTCAGCAATCTTCGCCTCATGGTCAGCATGGCAACATTCATGAAAATAGCGCTTCTTCCCTGAGTGAAATGATGTGCGACTCCAGTCCTTCAGCAGATTGTTCACAAGACAAAACCGTGACTTTCGCGAACTGAACATTTAGCGAAAAGTGGCTAATAAAGAAAATGTAATATATGAGGATCTGAGCAAGTAGCCTACCAATGACTGAACGTTAAGATTTCTACCTGAACTTAAACATTGATGAAACGTCAGATAAATTTTGGTTCGTTTGCCGGTATGAAAGCAGACCACAGTGCGGCATACATGCTACATGGGAACAACGTTATTGCCTGGTGCGGACCAAAGAATCGACCTTGTGGTGTGAAAGCGAGTGCGATTGATGCTTTCACACCAACACAAACGAACCAAACTAAGAGCTTTTGGTTCGAATGAAACGTTTGGTGCGCACTAACTGCTGTTGGTGTGAAAGCACCCAAAGGGTAGAGATGCGCATGAATGTACTGTGGTCCAGTATGGGGTGTGTGTCCAGGTAGTAGTGCAAATGAGTCCAGTAGTGCAACAGTGCAAGATTAAAAGTCTATTGACCAGCAATAAATATATGCATATGTAAAATGGCCAATAAAAAATATAAGCATAGCAATTTAACAGTTCTAGTATAAGTATATGGACAATAAGATAAAAATGAAAATAGCCTAATAATACAAAAATTACAGCATCAGTACAAGGAAAGGTCATATACGGGTTCATGCATCATATTATGTTAATGTGGTTGGTTGGCTGAATTGACCTTTTCTGGTGCCATTTACAAAGTTTCTACAAGAACATGATCAGGGCTCCAGACTCTTTTTGTGTTGGCTGCACTGGTGCGCCTAACTTTTTTTTTTAGGTGCACCAGCACAAAATTTAGGTGCACCCAATTTTTTATTATGTCGCCTTTAACAACAAAAGGTCACTTTTTATCCCTCCTTTCATGTCGTCGACCCTTCAACGAATGCACTTTTCCCACCCATAATCTGCCCGCACTCCTGACAGTATACAGTGCACTGACTTATGTTCTTTACTGCAGTGTTTTTCAACCTTTTTTGAGCCAAGGCACACTTTTTCATTGAAATCACGAGGCACACCACCAGCAGATGAAAAATGAAAAAAAAAAAAAAAAAAAAAAGAAACTCTGTAATCTATATACAAAGTATAAAGTAATTCTCACCAAGTGACTCAAGTGTCATGAATAGGAATCAAAGATTGGTGGCGCATTCTACACCGTTCGCTCGCCGTGTAATGACTACTTTAGCATCATAAACAGTATGAAACGGATTAATTAAATGAAAAATGTTGCATAGTGGGTACACGCAAACACACATCATCCTACTCGTTTTTCTTACTAGGCTTGGGCTTTTTCATCTCATTACCGTCACCGGGCTCTACGTCAGTCTCCTTTGGTTCCGAGTCTAGGCCTACTGTGGAAGGCTGAGGTCGAGTCTTAGCTGCATGGAGTGACAGTAGGGGTAGGAATCGGCTCTGTTTTCTTAACGAAGAACGTTTTAATATCTCTACCTCTCTTTATTTTCACGTATTTATCGCCTTTATTTTCTTTAATCGTTTCAGTTCCCTGCTCACTGCTCAGGTCGCGCGCATTTTTTGAGCTGACAACAACTTGGAGCCACTGAGCTATTATTGCTCAGTGCTTGGAGCAGTGAAAAGCACCACAGCCAATCAAAGGCAAGGACCCGCCCGAACTCTGTCTCTTATTGGTTTAGACCACGATACAATCAGGATAACCAGAGGATAACGCAGAGAGATGATGCACTTGCGAAATAAATCCATGTTTTCGCCTGAGCAACGTCAGGTGCACCAGTGCGACCGCAAAGTTTTTCAGTCGCACTTTTAAAAATTTCGGTTGCGACCAAATTGGTCGCACTCTGGAGCCCTGACATGCATGGTGAGAGGCATCTTGTATGTGGTTTGTTTTTAACGTGCTGTTTGTCATGGCCTTGTGGGTCTAATTAAGCTAGCTATGGAACAATGGTGTTACTGGCTTGAAGGGGCAAAGCATCCCTTCCTGGTGTTGACAGACCATCACAACCTAGAGGAGCCAGGTGGCCTCTTCTTTTTTTTTTTTTTTACTAGATTTAATTTCTCCATCTGTTACTATCCAAGGTCATTTCATTTCTGGCTATGCTGAGGGTGCTATGGAGAAGTTTTTACATAATTTGGCACTGGGGAGGCTCCTTCCATTGCCTGACCATGCCTCCAGTTCATTTTAGGGTTCTGGCTGGCCTTCTGATCTCTCCTAGGTGTGACTGTGATCCTCTGGATGTCATCCTCGGTCGAATGGGAAAATGAAGAGAAAGATCCGGAGATTTGACAATTTCTTTGGATCTTTTGAAACAGTCACCAGCACAGCTGGCACCAGATTTTTCCCTGTGTAGAGTACGCACAGAACTCCCTTTGACAACCATCAATGGGACTCATGTACAGGGTTAACGTGTGATAAAAAATATTGCCATTAACCTATTCTCAAAGTTGGGTTGGGAGCTGGGTCTATACACAAGCTTTGATAATTTAGCATGGCGAGAACAAGTTTTAGAACCTGTGTATGCCTACTTAGAACTACCACATCAAAAGTGACGTGCTAACATGAAAGCTATCAAGCAGCCGGGTGGTTTGTCAGCCAGCAATAGCTTTAGCAGGCATTGTCTACTTGCAGGATTACAGTGTCCATATTGTTTCCATTACGCCATTGTAAGCAAAACTTTGCAAAACTCCAGTGAATTTTGACATCAACCATTTCAACTATCAACCATTTAAAAAATGGTTTACGTCTATTCAAGAAAAAATCTAACAAATCTGATGTGCTGGTTTTGGGATATTGTGTGTTATATGTAGAAAGCCATTAATTTGCATTGTTTCAGTATTTGTAATCCTTATTTGCAACCTTTTACCAAATTGTAGCATACATCAGTAAAGGTGAACAATAATTTGTAGTGGAAGATTTTTCAGATTCATCAACTTGCATTTCGTACACACACCCATTTTAGTAAACAATGCTTGATTCAATGCATGACATGTAAAGATCATGAGTCATAAAAATATGTAGTGTAGCTGTCAAACCTGTTTACCTAAATGCATTGTGACTACTTTTGTAAAATAAGCTCACATTAGTTAAGTGCTTCACAAGACAATATAACATTATAAATCATAGCAGAAAAAAGGTAAATAAAGATAAAAAAAAATAAGATTAAGATGAAGGAAAGAACAAAAGCAAGAATGTGACGGGTGAACCAAATGGCAAGGGTGTCACAGAAGCCAACACACAGATGAACATGCTTTCAATGATTCCAAAACTATCATCCTGTCAAAACTACACACCAAACCACACAGAGACAATATGGAAGTCCAGGTTTTAAAAACAGTAAACACTTGAACAAAGGATGCTCGAACACTGCTCAAAAAGGGGGACCCTGAAAGAACACATCCAACATCATTTTAAATGAAATATTGAAAATATTAAGTCATTGCAGTATGTGTTGAGAACAAAAGAACATTAAAACATTAGTAAAAACACCCTCAAGCCACCTCATGATGGTAACAACTTTGATTTTTGAACTTTGATTGTTAACCCTGACATTGATTTAATGGAATGTCCAGCCCAAGCTTGTTTCAAGGTAATTTGAGGTCATCAACAATAGTATTTGGTTTGGTTCATGTGGGGGGTTGCTCATAAGGCAACTGAATTCTTTTGATGTCTCAGCCTTAGGTCCAAAATATTGTTGCTTCACCACGTTGCAAAGCATGCAAACCTGGCAAATGTACGATTTTTTAGGTATCGCTGGCAAATCAGTTGTTGTATGATCAAACAATATATCTCAGTTGGGAGTGGAGTTGCTCGGACTCATGGTTAAGCAGCATGCAACACAACTATCCATGATCCTAAATATGTAAACACATTCACTTTACACTTTGTTTGCTAACTGCCCAGGTGAAAGAAAATCCTTGGAAGGCAACTTTAGGAGAAGAGATTCCTGACTATGCTGTAGCAAAATGTGATGAGCAGAAGCAGATAGAATAATCCTACTCAATATTAAATCTGACTCAACTGAAGATTTCATAATATATACCATACACATTTAGGGTAAAAGACATGAGACAGTGCTGAGAAATGACAATTGGATGGCAATGATTTTTTTGGGCTCATATTACATGACGTTAAACAGACTCAATTTCTGTTTTTGGTTTGGATGTAAGTAAATGAATGCCTAAAAGCCTATTTTGTGAGTTTTGGTCCACCACACATGCTGGCTTAATCTGTACCAAGGAGATGTATAGGTACTTATAGTATTTTTCCAAATCTGCATATATATAAACATCAAATCAGTGTTTTAAACTTAGAAGAGGTATAAAAATTAAAACTGTAGAAGAGGTATAAAAATAGCGTTTTGTAGCGGCGAAAATGATATTCAATTCAATTCAATTTTATTTATATAGCGCATTTTTACAAAAGGCATGTCACAAAGCGCTTAACACAAGAGGCCCAATGAGCAACAGGGGCAAGGAAAAACTCCCTCGCAGTTATGGTAGAGGAAGAAACCTTGGGCAGTTCCGACGGCTCAAGGGGCTAACCCAACTGCCTAGGGCAGGTTTTCAGTCTCTTAGATGGTGAGTAGTCCACTATTATTCCATTAGATACATATTACAAGAAAATTTTGGTAAATAAAGTACAGTAATATAGGAGTCCCATTAGAATCCCAGGATATAGTCCCATGTCATTAGGCGCAGTCAAGCCAGGGGCCAGCTAGAGGCTGTAACAATCATGTCAGGGTCATCTGTGAAGCTGAAGGCAGACCGCCCAGGAAGCCAGAGATGCAGGATCAGGCAGTGGAGGGCAGGGGTGACCCTCAGCAGGGAGGCAGTGGCATGGACAGTGGAGTGGGTTGAGGACCATTCAGGAGTGCCGCCGGATCACGTTGGAAGAAGGTCCCAGGAGAACCCAGGAGGTGCAGGCGCAGGCAGTGGAAGGCAGTGATGACTCACGGCAGGGTGGTAGAGGCATGGAAAATCAGAGAGGAGATGAGTTAGAACAGTCTCCATCCGATTTCAGAGAATGTGAGTTATATTGCATGTGAAACCATATACAGATGTTGGCTAAGTGAAGAGAGAGAAGTAAGTGGAGAGGAAAAGAGAGGAGGAGAAAGACAGAGTGAAAATTGTACGGCTTAACAGATGGGTGGATTGTGGCGGCATTAAACTATAGCAGCATAACTAAGGTATGATGTATAACAAGCCAACACCACCAAAGGAAATGGTCAGTGGCCACCAAGCCCTGGACAGGAGCTTACAGCAGAGGCAGTCCTTTCCAATAAAACCCTGAGGAGATGTGGCTTACCATACACCATCCCTAACTAAAGGGGTCAGTAAATAGAAAGGTTTTGAGTCTAGACTTAAAGGTGTTGAGAGTGTCCGCTTGACGAATGTTAGAAGGGAGTTTGTTCCACAGGACAGGCGCACGATGGCAGAAAGCTCTTCCGCCCATTGTTGATTTTGATATTCTAGGAATTACTAGGAGACCAGCATTCTGTGACCTTAGGGGTCTAGAAGGGTGGTAGGGAACAAGTAAGTCTTTAATATATGCTGGAGCAAGGCCATTAAGGGCTTTATATGTTAGGAGAAGTATTTTAAAATCAATTCGGCTTTTAACAGGAAGCCAATGTAAGGAAGCAAGGACAGGTGTGATATGTTCATATTTTTTTGTCCTTGTGAGTGCTCGTGCTGCAGCATTTTGTATTAGTTGAAGGTTTTTGATGCAGCTAGTACCACATCCAGAGAACAGTGCTTTGCAATAGTCAAGTCTGGAGGTAACAAATGCATGTATTAGTTTTTCTGCATCCTCAAAAGAAAGGAATTTTCTGACCTTAGCAATGTTGCGTAAATGAAAGAATGAGGTTTTGGAGATATGCTTTACATGACTATTTAAAGAGAGGTCATGCCCTGGTCTCTTCCAGGCTAACCAGTTTTGGCTCAAAACTGTAATACTAGTGACTCATAATTTTAGACTCTGGCTAAATAAATAATTCCATCACCTATAGGTTTTGTGAATATTAGCATGGAAAAAGGATTTGACTGAGATACTGGGAATAATGTGCACTAGTAATGTTTTGTAAATTCTTTGTTCATTATGATTGACACCAGTAATGTTCAATTTTAATGATAGTGTGATTTATTCATTTAAAGGCGTAACTTTTTTTGTCTGCATGGGCTGAAATCAAGTTTGTTTCCTTCCATTCTTTTAACATGAATCTATATTTATTATTTTAACTATACTTCAATATTTGTTGAAAGAATTGTGCATTTGATCCATTTCCTACAGAGTCTGTGTCCATTTTATACATTTCCAATCCTTTATACATTGTTTTAACGACTTATTAATAAAGTACTTCGTTGCATTAGAGCCAAAGCATCAGGGTCTTATAATTAAATGTTGCTTTTGTAAATCATATTTCGTGTTCATTTTAAAAGTTCAGAAATCTGGATGCCAAATTCAGATTTTGCCAATTCTGATTCATAACAAATTATTAGTGGATTTTGTTAGTCAGTTCATGTACTTAAAGGAACTATCCGGAGTAAAATACACTTTAGATCAATTTACGGATGATTGGGATAAGTTGAGTTGACATCAAAATCATGTAATTCGGATGTGTTTTGAGAAAGCACATCCGAAACACATCCTTTTGAAAAAAGTTACACCTTTAAATGAATAAATCACACTATCATTAAAATTGAACATTACTGTTGTCAATCATAATGAACAAAGAATTTACAAAACATTACTAGTGCACATTATTCCCAGTGTCTCAGTCAAATCCTTTTTCCATGCTAATATTCACAAAACCTATAGGTGATGGAATTATTTATTTAGCCAGAGTCTAAAAATATGAGTCACTAGTATTACACACAAGCCAAGATAATAAAAGGACACAAAAATTTGTATGTAAATATTGCCTAACTGCTTATTAAGAGAAAATATTAACATTACATGTATATTGTCTATGATGCCCGTATTTAGGAGACTAAATCCCATTTGATTGCATTAGCAAAGCCTAGAATGTTTTATTGTGTGTTTAAAATGATCTTTGGTATAATTATGTTAAATAATATGGAACCTAACATAGATGCTCTATTTCAGTGGTTGCCATGTTGGTTGGTAGTTGGTTTAGATCACATAGATGGCTGGGGGCATAATTGATATCAACTGAGAGTTGGAGTGGCTGAATAATAATAAGTGGCTGAGTAACTGAAGAGTGTAAATACCACCTTTTTAATAGTGTATTTTTATGGTGAAGAATTTTATTTTGAAACAGTTAATGGCATAGTATAGCTGGAATAGCTTAACAGTTAGTTGAGTAGCCTTATTATTTAAGGTGGAGGTGGGTCAACACCTGGAGAATTCAGCCTTGTAAATCCAAATAGGCATTACTGATGTGGATTTCCTTGGTGTAAATTACAAATAAAAGCCAACGATCCAGCGCACTTCAGATTTATTTTTATAAATCGCACAAAAGAGACAAACAGCCGTTATTGTATAACCACTGGGACATTGTCTTAACTTGGTAAGAAACAATGATTAACCTGCAAAATAAAGCTAGTTACGCTAAACTACATAATTTTATGAGATTAATCACAATTAACATTCTGAATCATTTGACAGCCCTAAAAATATATAGATTTAAGAAATAGAAAAGTAAGTAACTATATCAGGCCTTCAAGTTACATTAAAGATAACCGTTAAAATCCATTATAAAAATGTACATTTTCATTCTCATTATTTACTGGTGGTTAAGAAGATAAGAATGATAAGAATGATAAGAAATGTAATATAAGGAGTAGGCTAATTATAATGGGATGAGTACAGTACAAGTGCTGTTTTTATTCACATCAGTTCAGATTAGGCAAGGTCTCCTTTTTAACCTTCATAGTCATGGATTTCATGGAGTAGTAGCTCTTGTGTGAGATCCATAGCACACCATCAGTTCCGTACTGATTACTGGACCATTTGTACTGACCATTGGGGCTAGAAGATATACAGTAATAATACCAAAACCCTCCACGATGTGTCTGGGCACAGTTGTAGTGGGCTCCATCCTGATCCTTATCAAAAGTACTGAACTTCTGTCCATTGTGCTGTGACAGAGAATCTCCTGAAAAGGGAATTTATTTTTATCAGTTGAGAAAATCAAGGGACAATACGTGTACAGTTAAGTTTCTAAAAAAGACAAAAAGATTTCATGTTTACCTGCCCCTCCGTTTTTGAATCCACTCACTTGGAGCCTGTACCCATCTGACTCTTGTTTTATGGAGAAAGAGGAGTAGAGAGCATAGACATTCCCCCCCTCATAGTCCTCCATGTCCACTCTCAGCTCATACTTTGCTCCCCATGTCAGAAGAAACATGTTCTGGAGACCTATGGGCACATGAGATAATGTTAACCAACATGCCATGATTGCTCTTCAATGCATAGCTAACTGCTAAAATCTCACCAAGCCAGTACTCCCCATCCTTGTTCCCAAAGCCCTGCTTGTAGTCATCCCAGGGCCTGTCAAAGTTCACACTGCCATCCATTCTCCTCTGGATCACCTGGGAATATTTTCCATAATTTTACTACATTTTTAAACTTTTTAAAAAAAGTATCTGACAATAAAACCCTTGAATCCGTGGAAATGAAGAAAAGGTGATCATGGTAAAATATCACGGTAAAATATCGAGTCCCAGAACAAGCTACAAAAGAGTCTCAGGTGCCAATACTGTACCACCAATACTGTACATCGCCAGCGATGGTTTCAGATTAAGAATTACACAATCACAATGCATTTTTTTTACAGCCATACACAATTTATGACTATGTTTTTGCAGACTTCCACCCACCGTCCATTGGCCTCCTTCATGTTTTTCATCCGCAGCACAGCCCATGTCACAGTACACCACCATGGGAATTTTCAGTCCCACAGGGTAGATAGTGTAAATGCCATTGTGAATCGATCCGTTTTTGAAGACATCCTCACAGTCAGTGGGTAGAAGATCCTCCAGGAGGATGGGGTGAGACTGCACCAGCAGAGGCAGAAGAAGAATAACAGACCAGTAAACCTGCAAAGGTTAGGAGGGGAAAAGTATGAACTATATCATCCACAATGACTATTGACTATTCACTACTGATAGCTGATTGCTCTATTGAGTTTACGGCTTTAGAAAGAACAGTCTACTAACAGAGATGGTAATAGACTGCATTTTGCATTTTTGCAACCTGTTGAATGGCACGTGTTTTTAAAGGAATGTTTTTTGTTACGTATTACTTTCATAGAAATGATTAACTTGAAATAATTTTGTATCTTACCATGATGGTGCTCAGCTCTGCTATATGTGTAGGTCAGATACACTGCATGTAGTTATATTCTGAATTAATATTCAGAATAGTTCAAACTCTATAGAAAACAAAACGAAACAGAATGTTACATGTTATTTGATCTTTTGTGCAGCCAAAAATGTGCATTTCAATCTCACCTTTCCTCAGATGCAGATTTCTTTCTGCACCAGTTCTCAGCACATCTTTTATAGTGTAGCCATGTCAGGTGATGGAGATGATGGGTGGGGTTGAAGCGGGTGAGGATTACAGGTTATAAAGTAGTAACCTGTTTTACCTGTTGTGTAATTAGCAGTGTTCTAAATAATATGGTGCTTAATGGAAGAGTGGAATTTTATCTCCTAAAGGCCTTAAAAGCTGCAAACATTGAAACACCTCAAAATGAATAGTAAATGTATCAAATTATTTTAAACATTGTTTTCCCTCCAAGTCCCCTCTAATCTGAGAGATTTTACTTTGCAAATGTCCTAGTCCACAGAGACATGTTAGACAGTATAAAGTTACAGTATGTACATCAAAGTAAGATTTTCTGATCCATTAATCTCATTGGAAGATCACTTAAGGATGCTGAGGAGATCTTTTTTGTGTATTAATGGTATTTTAGGCACGGCTAGTTCGTCTACAAAAAAAAAAACAATTAATTTCACCTTTTAAAGGAAACAATCCCTACTTTTATTTTCAAATAATGCTAATCACTACATGCTGCTAGTCACTACTTGTTTAAACTAAATATATTAACTATATATTAAACAGTCACCAAAGTATAATAGCCTACAGTAAAACAAACTCGAAAAATGTAGACTACACACATACAGACTTGGAAATGAGATATGAATTGAAAGCACATCAGACCTCCCTGATAGCTTGTGCAATAAGCAACTCAGTGAAATGGCACCATCTCATGGGCAGACCAATGTTGCAACATTTATTGTGAGATTTTATGAAATCAATGTTACATCAAAGGAGACCACAAAAGAAAAACTCAGACATTTTATATTTCATAATATTTTGATTGTTTATTTTGAGTTTGCCTCTTGACATGTTGAATATGCCTCTTGACATGTTTCTAAGGCCAAAGCCTTTAGCTTTGTCACCTAATGACTTTGCCCCCCTTGAATGTCTCTATCAATTCTTGGACCAAATTAACAACTGGATGTCACACAATTTCCTCCAGCTTAACACAGACAAAACTGAAGTAATTATTTTTGGAAAGGACTCAAAATCTCCTCTGTCCTCGAAACTAAAGGGCTTAAAGCAAAAGAGTCTGTTAAAAATCTTGGCATCATCACATGAAGGCTATCACAAAATCAGCCTTTTATCACTTGAGAAACATCACCAAACTGAGAGGTCTAATGTCAAAAAATGATTTAGAAAAACATATCCATGCCTTTATCTCCAGTAGGGTTGATTACTGTAATGGTCTGTTTACAGGCATTCCTAAAAAGACCATTAAACATCTTCAGCTGATCCAAAATGCAGCCACATTACCCCAATTTTAAAGTCATTGCACTGGCCAGTACTCACACAAGAAAAACATTTGCTTGTAAAAACCTATGGTCGAAACAAAGTGTGGCAAAGCAGCTTTCAGCTACTATGCATCTCAGGTTTGGAACCAACTTCCTGAAGATATAAAAAATGCCCCTATGTTACCAGCTTCAAAACCAAACTTTCTGTTAATGATTAATTTATTTTGTGAATTTTGGGGAAATCCTTATTCTAAAATTATTTAAATGTTCTGTCCTTTATCAACTTATTATTCTTTTAACTTTTTACTCTTTCCTTTAATATTATTTGTTTGTTTTCTTACTTTATTTTATCCACTATGTTTGTATTTTTTATCTTTGTAAAGCACATTGAACTGCCTACTTTGTGTATGAAATGTGCTATATAAATAAACTTGCCTTGCCTTGCCTTATTATTATTATTATTATTATTATTATTATTATTAGTAGTAGTAGTAGTAGTAGTAGTAGTAGTAGTAGAAATGTTTTAAATTCATGGCGATAAGGAGTAAATAACAAGAGGTCATTTGAAGGTCCACCTTGTTTGTCCACTAGATGGCAGTATTAGGTTAGGTTTGAAAAACACCTATCTTGAACACATCTGATGACATCAGGATGAAATCAGGCAGGATCTGCTGTAGTTGGTATTTACCAAAGGTTAAAAAGTTTGTTAACCTCACCTCTGTATTTCAAACTAACTTGTAATTTTGTAATGTGACACACTTGTAAAGAATCTTCTGTTGATGTTGCTTCCCACAAAACTCACTAGGACTTTTGATTATGTGTTGCATATTTAAACTGCCTCATTTACACATTTACATGATAATTAAGCATTTTAGAAAAATTAAGCATTTAAGTTTTACCATAATGTACATGATCAGCTGAGGGGATATTTATTATTCTAGTACCTTGTTTTAATCATAGACTGATTTTAATACATTGGCAAATCCTTGAATGCTTAATCTTGTGCTCTAATCTATCTTTGGCCCTACTAGGCTCTGGGGGTATCTTCACCCCTAATTATTTAACATGATTTTAATGAGGGAATTCAGGATTTAGGATTTCAGACTGTGAACTGAATGTGTGTTTAATTTTCTATGTATAACTTATCTGGCATCATCATCTTGAGTACAGTTACAGTCTTATGATAACAGACCTTTACATGTTTAAATAAATGATTGTCTTTGTTTTAGATATTCTCTAATTGCATCAAATTACTGCCCACTAACTGTAATACCATATTTGGTCAAGGAAGTGTGTTATATAAGTTGTAAATGAGGATCATACAGGACTGTATGTCATTTATGAGTATATGACCATTGTAGCAGGTGGTTACCACACCTTTGCTCTCACTATTTGCTGCCACATCTCCCGTCAGATATGTGCTCTCACTTAGTACTAGTCTGTTCTTTTTAGGCAGTCTGAGGGATGATTGTTTATAACTGAAAACTCGTGATTTGTTAAAGTTGTGTCTTTGTAGCCCCCGTCATTTATCCATAAGAGGCTGTGTCCAAAATTCTGCCCAGTAACCTACAACATGTTGAAAGTATTTATGGTCTTGGTTAAAGTACGGGCACTATTTTAGTGGGGTAATTTCCTGTTCACTGTTGAGTTCCTGCCTATTTTTCATCATTTTCATCACTTATGACCTATATTTGAATAACCTTACAACCCATTAGTTTTGTTTGTCTGTCATCATATAAAGCATTCTCTATACCCAATAAGCAATTTTGGTTGTGAGTTTATGGTGATTCCAAGATGAGTTTAAATGGGTGCTGTGCCATATAGAATTCAAATTGCTGCTTATTTCACTCAAGCTATATTTTTCATCTATCCAGCTGTATTGAGTGTGCCTGGGTAATTTGGGTATTCTGAACAAATCAAAACACTAATAATATACTTTATTTCTTTATTTTTGTATCTTTTTTATTTATCCCCACTATTTTAAGTTAGGGTTTATTTCTTTATTAGTTTATTAAAGCAAATCCATTTTGTATATGTTGGGGGTAAGCCTACTATGGGTTGTATAAGCTTATAGTTTGTGCTATAAAAAGCAAACGATAAAAGGAAAACAAGCCTAGGCCAATAATTGCGATCTCCGTTTTCTATACAAATGATGCCGTGTTGAATCAGTTGATGACGGCTTTAATCTTAATTCTGGACCAAGTGAACAATCAGGTCCGGGCATAGCCTACATGATAGTCGGTAAAGGTTAGATTGTGATTGGCTAAAAAGTTGGTGCAGGACAAATCTACGAATCCCCTTACCCCAGCATTACGTCCTTTTATAGCCTACGCACTTGCGTAGGAATAAAAGCTTTAGCGTGCTAGAAACGACTTCGGTTGGGATATCAAGCTGTGCCGCGCCAAGGTAAGTGCTGTAGTCAATTAAGTCATTTCGTTGTTATCGTAGCGACCACAGTGTTCCAATCGCTTAGTCCCTGTCTAACTATTTTCTGTGCAAGTGGGTCAACATTAAAATGCCACTTCGGTTACAAATTGTCCTATTAATTTATTGGCTATTGACTTAAGTGTGCAGTTGACATCTTTAATGCCAAACTGAAAACGGAAGTGATTATTATTATTATTTAGTTTTTCGTCATATTTACTGGTAAATGACTCATGGATTGATGATGTTGGCAGGGTCATTTTCGATGTTTTTTTCTGAAGTAGGCCTAATAAAAGGAAGGTAATAAATTAAGATTTTTATACGCGCAAGAGTTGGGCTTCGTTTCCCGAACTTTAAGTCTTGAATTTAACTTTGGATTAGATATTTGACTCTTACAGTAGGCCTATTGCTATCCGGGTGGTGGGCGGTCGATGGTGGGTAAGTTCTCCTTCCCATGAGGTGCTTCAGGGTATCAACGTTTTGAATCAGTGATGGAAGTTGCAAAGATTTTGGGAAATCTTTGTACATTTTCACACAACACATTTCACCTAGTCACTCTGGTCTTTTGGTGAAAATTCTACACTACACACATTCAGTTAGGTCTACTTCTTCTATCCTAAGAACTTCATATTGGTCAGATATCAGGTTGTGTTTTTTTTTTTTTTTTTTTTTTTGTCTTAACCAAGCCTATGTGGTCCTCAAACGTAGAGACACGTCATGGAGCATAACGTCCTTCTTCATCTGTCTCCCACCCCTAATCATCATCTTTAGGAATGGCATTCACAGGTCTATAGTAAAATAGCTTGTGAATTGTGCACCACATCTCAGAAATCTTTTGACCACGTTATTTGGCGTCATGTCCAGGTCAGGTATCAGTTGGTCACAGGATTGCCCCATACATGCTTTCAAGAAAACCTTTTGAACAACCCTTTTTATGGTTTATGTACCTTGTGGCTGCCATGCCAATCCCCTATGAATTGCTGTGTTTGTAGAGACCTTCACCTAGCAGAAGTTCAATATTCAGATACTGTCACTTCCTGGTTTTTATCACGTTGGCAACCTAAAGCTAGTTGATAAATGGATTTATTATCAACAAAAGAACATGTGTAAAGATAAGGGAGAGATCCTGACATGAATCCCCATTGTCATAAACCACTTTGCTCTGTGAGGCCATTTTCTGTCAAAAGTTAATGTTTGGCATAATGGCTTAATTACTGACTTGCTGACGATTGTCTAGGTGAGCTTTTAGTGTACATTGGCAATAGGTTAGTTCCTTTTCTTTTAGTCAAATGGGAAAGCCTTGTTGATGGTGGTTTAAAAAAAGTGAAGGCCTTTTTAAATGAGTGTTATTAATTGGTTGATTAATTCATTTTAACAGATGGTTGTCATTACGGACATGTCCTTTAAAGCTGGCCAGGAGTTCAAGATCTCTGGCAAGGCCAAAACCTCCACATCGTAAGTATGACAAGGTTTAGTATGAGAAAATATATAAATGACCTAACGTTATTGAATTCGGTATAATAAAAATAAATGTAAATCAATTGCAAAGTTGTTTTTACTATTTTTACAGTTTCTGACTTCTGTCCTACATAAATATCCAGTTTCAGCATGAACATTGGCCACAATGACGACAACATAGCCTTGCATTTTAACCCCCGTTTTGATGAACATGGGGATCAGAAGATAATTCTTTGCAACTCCAGACAAGGGGGAAGCTGGATGGAGGAGATCCGAGAGACAAACTTTCCCTTCAATAGTGATGAGGAATTTAAGGTGTGTGTGTTTGTGTGTGTGTGTCTTTACTTTCGTAAGACAGTGTTAAGGAAGACACTGAGATTCAGTTATGGAAATGTATTAACAGTAAAGTCAGGAATCAACACTGAAAAAAAAACATGTTTGTAACATAAGAAACCTAAAAATAATCCTCACAGCTTTGCATGTTCAATCTCTTAACAGTTGTGTCAGTTATATTCAGCCAGACTGAGTTTTCTGGGATGAGGTGTTGGTAATTTAATTTAAATGACTTTGCCGGAGTTCTCCCTTTAGTGGGACAATTTTGTAGTTCACCTTGGAATGGTGGTCGGTTTGTAGAGCCTTATACATTTCTTCTATTTATCTTTTTTTCTGTTAAAACAAATTAAATTGCATTACTCTAAATGTGAATGAAGTAAAATAAGATAGGTAAAAGCACATGAATGAAATACAAGTAGATATAACTAAAATAAAATTCACTCTTTCTTTCTTTTGTAGATTACCATAACTTTTGACAATGATGCATTTTACATCAAGTTACCTGACGGCTACATGCTACACTTTCCCAACCGCTTTGGTGATGACAAATTCAAGTACATGGCATTTTGGGGTGATGTCAAGATCCACAGTGTCAAAATCAAATGAGGCAACCATCTTGGCTTGGCTAACCACCATCATTGCTGTAATATTAACATCATGGGAGCTTTGTATTGTCTGTCCCCTTGCGACTTAATTTACTTGAATACATGATGTAGTATGATCAAAATGCTGACAGAGCTACATATCTGTGAATCACTGACTGTAAATGCCAGGCATTAGAGCTGTGAAAACCACTCAACCTTCCCAGTCATGCCATTGCATGGCAAACAGTAGAGATTCATCAACCTCATTTATTCCGTCAATCAGAGGTGCATTCCAGGTCATGACCACTAATAAAACACATTTTTTTCCACAAAAGTTTGTCTGTGGTTTCTTAAAATAAAGTTTTTGAGTTTGAGTTGTTCCACAGTTCTTTCTTCTTGTGTGCCACCAGTATTGACATATTATGTGAAAGAGAGGATCACAAGAACTCACCTTTCAGCTTCTCAACAATTTCTTCATATTGTGTGAGCTTATTGTCATTGATGGAGAAAACATTCTCTTCCCACTACATCGCTAAGAGATACTATAAAACAAATCCTGGTTTAAAACCTTTACCTGAGGTTTGTATGTCTTATATTCAGGAAATTGCCATCTTTATAAACACTCCAGGTTGTAGGAATTAATCTAGCCTACATCACTTCAGAACAGAGCATGCAGCTCCTCCTTAATCTACTGGTGGCAAATTTAGGCACAGTTCTCATAAGACAACTTGAATAAGAAAATAATGAACACCACTTAAGACAACAAGAATATGTACAACTTATTAGTATCAGTGGTGATTGTCAATCAGGAAATGAATAAATATTCTAGACCTCCCTAATTTATGTTGAACCCACCTATGGCCAAAACACAGATGATCTCTCCATCTTTCTTAACAAACACTGACCATCACTAACATCACTCACACACAGTAGAGCTCTTCTGTTTATTGGAATGGACACGCTCTGCCAAACGCCTTGCTGCGGCCAAGTACCGTCTCCGGTGCGCCTCTCAGCAGATTTGTCACCGTGCTGTGTTTGACGCTCACAGGGGGCTGACCTCACCTGCCGCCTTCATGATGAATCACCTGCTAAGAGCCTGTGATTTCGCGCTGTCCAACTTTCTGTGACGCTTATAGGCTAAATCCAGGGCCAATCTGCTGTGTAGCGTACACGAACAGATAGAGTCAAATTAAAACTTAATCTAAATAATGCACATACCCGTAGGCTGTCTGAGAGGTCACACAAATATTTGCCCACAAGCGCACTTTTTTATGGTAGGCTAATTATGGGGAAATACAGTGTAATATGATGATGCAATATAAAAGAACCACAATTTCGCCATAGAAATTTCCGACAAAACACATCTTGGCCTTTTACTCCATTAGCATGACTGGTCATCTCTGCTTGCCCACAATTCTCCAGAGAAACAGGAACCTACTGTTGCTATCTGACCGGTTTGTTTCTCCAAATGACTTTACTTTATTGTTGTGTGGGTAATTTACCGTGCCGTTGTTTGGAGACGGCTACTATGTAGTAGATAGCCTAGCGTGGCCATGGCACGGTCCAGTGACTGCTGTCCAGGCCAATCTTGTTCATGTATTTTTCTCATGCTGGTGAATAATGGCCGACCCGAGGAGGAACCACATTCTTGCGAACAATTTGTGGCGCGGCGTGAAAAGGCCCGTGCCTGCGGGCTGAGGAATGTGTCAGGCTGGGGGCACATTCCACACACGGCCCAATGCCGGGCGCAGACAAGTAGCTTGGCTTACACACACGCACGCACATACGCACGCACACGCACACACACGCACACACACACACACACACACACACACACACACACACACACACAGGAAATGGGAGCATAGACTCAAATATAATAAAACAGTTTCAGACATTTACTTGTAGATTTGTAGTATTGGTTTTAGTTCACTAATTGGACCAGATGTGGAAATGGAAATTAACTATGACACAGTATTATTCATTCAGATCGGTTTACTTATCAAAAACCCTACATTACACTGGATTTTGCTCAGGTAAATTCACCAAGGTTCTGTGCTCTGTGCTGATTTTGGAGGTTTTAGATGTTTTCAAGTAACAAATATTGTACTTCACCCTGAAACAACACTAGTTATTCCTCCATAGGTTATCTCCCTAGTACATTCAGGTATTTCCTTCCATTAGCATATCATTATTCCTAAAATCAATAGGTTTTCCCAGTCTAAAATGAACACAAATTAATAGAAGAGGATAAAAAAAACATAAACAGAGCAGTTCACACTGAAAAAAAAATTGCAGAATTATAGACACAGCAACAAATCAGCCATTATACATTCAAACAGAAATACTATGCATTTACATATTTACTAGAGAATATGTTGAATCATTAGATTATTGCAAGACTAATCTGCAGTAAATCTCAACGTGAAAAATAATGACCAGGCACTATGCATAACTAAAATATTTTACAAATTAAAATGAAAATCGACTTATAACTCTATAGAAAGTTGGGGTAAAACTGCAGCTCAGTTCATCTTCCGCCAATCCCAACTTTTACATTTCTTCCTGATCTTGCAAAACTCCATTCAGTTACTGACAACTGACCCACCAGGTTAACTGACAACAGACCTACTGTATCTAGGTGACTTGGCGAGGGATCATGTTCATACTAAAGGTTTACTGTACTACTGTATTTTCACCTTCCTTTCAATCTTAAACACTGATTTGTGGTAACACTTTAGATTACAGCTGGTGAAATACTGTTTAAGACGTAGTAAGAATGGCGTAACAAGAAGTATAAAGGATAAATCCCTGGGAATGTGGAAACGTCTACCTGTATTTTACTCAAGTCAGTTTTGTCAGCCACCTGTCTCCTAAGGAGAACCAACCAAGCCCTCTTTGCACCTAATTTTGAGGTTCTCAGCAGTGAGCCCCAAAATATACCCCAGAGAAAGGTCAGCCATTACAGATCCTGGGCGTCCGCGACCACGGGGGTCACGGCCGAAGCCGGTTCTGTCCGACTGGACACGGCTGACTGGCTGCGCTGGGCCAGGTAGTCTTTGTAGTTGCGCGTGAGAAGCGTGTAGAGCAGCGGGTTGACGCAGCTGTTGCCATAGGTGAGGCAGGTGACAAAGAAGTTGACATAGGTGTGGGCGGCAGGCGAGAGGACGCGCAGTGATTCGGGCGAGAAAAGCTTGGCCAGCTGCCAGCCCCAGAAGGGCAAGAAGCACGCCCAGTAGGCCACCACGATGCTGAAGATCATGGCCACCACCTTGTGCTTGAGGCTGCGACGCCGCCTCCTGGAGGACGAGGACGACACCACCGAATGCTCCCGACCGCTGCTGCCACTGACGCGCTTGGCAAAGTTGGCCTGAGCCGCCCAGTAGCGCCTGGCCAGTCCGGCGTAGAGCCCCACCATCACCAGGCCGGGCACCAGCATGCTGGTGAAGAAAAGCACGGTCAGGTAGGCGCGGAAGGCTTCGGGGGTCCACGTGGGGAAGCAGATGCGCTTGACCAGCCCTGCGGCGCTGGGGCGGCCCTCGCGCAACCGGATCATCACCATCATGGGCAGCGTGAGTGCGAACGCCAGCAGCCAGATGGCCAGCGCCGTCAGCCAATGGGAGCGCGGCGCGCTGGAGGCCCGGCGGGCACGGAAAGGTGCCGCCACGGCTCGGTAGCGCTCCAGGCTCATGGCAACCAGTACGAAGACGCTGGCGTGCATGGTGAGAAGGTCGAGGCTGAGGAGCACGCGGCAGCCCGTCTCGCCAAAGAACCAGTTGTGGGCGAAGTAGGTGCACACCACGAATGGAATGGTGCCCAGGTAGAGCAGGTCGGCCAGCGCCAGGTTGAGGATGAAGACGTACATCGACCCGGCGCGCCGCAGCGCCGCCGAGCGCATCACCAGCAGGGTGTAGATGTTGCCTGCCATGCCCAGCACACACATGCTCAGAAGCGTCGCACCCAGGAGAGAGGTCATCCACATACCGCCACTGCCACCAGCAGCGCTGGTCCCACTGCCACCTGAGGTGGTGGTAACGTTGGGCGTCTGGTTCATACTGCAGGAGCTCCTCCAGGTAAGGGAATAAAATCCTAGACAGCTTTTGAACTAAAGGCAATCAGACCCCACACACTACCTGACAAAAAGTTTTTTGTTTGTTTTGTATTTGAAAGTTCAGCACTGGCTTTAAACATGAAGTGATAACGGAGGAGAAAGCAAAACCCAGAGGTTCCGTCTCAAAATCCTTTAAACCACACAATTCAGAATGCGTCTTATCGGGCATAACTTCAGAGTTCTCAGTTCGATGCGTACACACAAATCCCACCGCTTGGCCATGGTCCACGGTCCACTTCTCCCTTGTTCAGCCCAGGTAGATGGAAAAAAAGGATGGGTGTGTGAAGTCCAGGCGAGATAGGAAGGGTGCGTGTTGGGGAGCTGCCTTGCTACGAACTCCAGTGTGACTGCCCTCCAAAAGTGGCCCTCTGTACAACAGCAGGGTGATGACGAGGTCCCCTCCCTTCCTCAGGGCAAGGCTCTGTCCCTGTCAATATCCCAGACCAGTGTGCCTTATCAAGGCTCTTCCACACAGGTCCACACACTCCACGAGGGTGGCCTGTCCAGGGGTGCCTGTGTCTATCGAGATTAGCAGCTCTTCTGGTTGTGGTTCTGTCCGTGTGTGGCAGGAGGGGAAGACTGTTCTCTGGTGCGCTTTTTTTTTGGTATCAGTTCTCCTCTTCCTTGTCTCTTTCTGTCTCTATCCCCTCCCTCCCTCTCTCTCTCTTGCTGTATCTCTCATGTAGGTGCCACGCAGCGTGGCTTGCGCAGGATTTACGAGATTCCTGTTGGCTCGTCCCGTCGGCCGTTTTAACACCAGGGTTTAGTTTTGCACACCACGGCTCGGAACTGGAAAACGACACATCTCTCAGACCGCCACCCCACCCAACCCTGGACAACACCACTACCTGCCTGGTTCCTCAATCCCCAGTGAGATAGGACCTTACAATTTAAAAATGTATTTAATTAAGAAGAACTCTTTTTTTTTGTTATTGAGGGTCAACCGTTCTTTTGGCAAATCAGTATATCTGAACTGTATACAGAAATGTTTTTTTTTTGTAAATGTTTTCAGTGAAAATGCTTTTATTGACTTTATAAATCTTGAATGAGTTTAGGCATATTAAAAGGGAGATTTTGTTTACATCATCCAACTAATCCCTCTTAACTGGGCATAGGGGCATGCCACGTGTGACTATGAAACATGCTCGTGTCTCACTCCTTATTAAAAGGGATGTTTAGTTTGAGGAGCATAGACCTTGACCAGATAACTGAAAATAACCTATTAGATAATAAAATAACCTATTAGATAATAAAATAGCCTATTAGATAATAAAATAACCTATTAGATAATAAAATGCAAACTATTTTATGCCCATGTCTAGCAAAATATCTAAACTAAAAAGACTAAAAGAAAAATCATAAAAGATCATGATTCAGAACATGACAAAGAACTGTTTTATTATAAAATGTGACTGTCCTACTGACCTTGTCAACGTCATCTTTTACACATCCAAACCATATCCAAACCATATCACAATTTTTGTCATGTGTTCTTCTTACATTAAAAGGTAAATGTGTTCTAAATTTAGCTTTTCGTTTTTAGTCAAATATTGTGGAAATAGCAAGCACCACTAGGTGGCGATCAAAGACAAAGATCCATTATGAGATGGTAAATGGGAAATTATCTGTCACTTAGAGATGTTTCCAAGCAATGATGAAAATACCATAGTAACGGTACAATGTCAAAAATGTTTTTTCAATGACAACAAACTAATGACTTAGTGTATAGTGAGCCCTGGACAGGAGAATAAAATAATGATTATTTGTTCATGAAACAAGGCTTTCAGTAGTGTCACACCAGTTTGGCTCAATCACAGTTGACCTCTGACCATGAACCCGAGGATTAAAGGCCAGGTAAGATGAGCAGGGGTCAAACTTGCACACAGCAGAGGTGGAGGAGGAGGAGAAGGGAAGGTCCAACTTCATCACTTGGACTTGTAGAGGGCCTCCACTGGTGAGAGAGAGAGAGAGAGAGAGAGATCATGCATGCATATGAGCACACACACACACACACACACACACACACACACACACACACACACACA
>JAGFZM010000027.1:917858-972280 GCA_017657215.1 Limnothrissa miodon
ACACACACACACACACACACACACACACACACACACACACACACACATACACACACCTTGCCACTCTCGTGGTAGACAAAGATATTGCGAGTGCTGTAGTCCTTCAGGTACGTGATTTGCAGACCGTTGGGGTTGCCGATCTTCTCGGGTTGGAACGATGCATTGATGGTGTCCATCTTGATCACGGCCTTTGGCTCTTTGGCCTTAAGGTGAGGGAGGATTAAAAGGGAGGTACATTTTAGTGGCCAATCTGGGCTGCTCAGGAGGGATGTCACCATCACATTTGGCCTTGAACACATTGACCGCTGTGTCACAATGCCAAGCAAGGCAAACTTCCTAACTTCACCTAAAAAAGGACAACACTGTCATTTTCCATGTGACTCTAGAACTCTTGTGTCTTTTTCCATGCGATTCTAGACTTCTTGCAGTGGCGGTTGCACTGCACTGCTGGCACCTGCCTATGGTTCATCCTCCAACTCTTCTGCCAACATCCACTGGGAACCAATAGGCTAATGCAGCCTGGGGAATTGTTGCCAGTCACAGACGGCTGAGTAAGCAGCAGGTTACATTGCCTTTCTCCTTCTTCCTCTGTGGGCACTAAATCTTTCACTTACTTTTGCTGAGGTGACACCACCAGTTCAGAAAGCCCTTTGCAGCAGCACCTTAAAAGGTCATTTAAAAAGGATATAGAAAATGGAGGGATAGAATAAGGGAGAGAGGGAGAAAAAGGAGGGAAAGAAAGAGAAGGAGGTGGTAGGATGGCTGTGAGGGAGGGGGGGAGGTTGCTTATTTCTAAAAAAAAAACAACAAAAAAAAAACATCCCCTTAAATCGCTTTGACGGCCCAATCCGGGATTTGCCACGCCGCACGCCCGCTGGCTCCCCTCCTACTTCCGTAAGAAAACGCTCTGCCCTTTTGGCCCGCACTGCAGGGACTGGCTTGAGAACTTCATTGGAGAAATTATTCACTGCCCTAAGCGCAGCTTAGCTGAGCTTTTAAGGCGGCTACTGCCTCTCACCAACAATTAAGAAAAGGGGCTTAAATGCACCAGCAGAGAGGGATGTGTGTGTCTGTGTGTGTGTGTGTGTGTGTGTGTGTGTGGGGGGGGGGGGGGGTGATGAGTCGTGTGCAGACATGCATGGCTTGCCGGTAGGATGGAAGGAACCTTAGGTAGGCAGGAATTTGATGTGTGTGTGTGTGTGTGTTTGTGTGTGAGTTTGTACTGTGAACGGGTGTTACATAACACTTAAATTTCCCTACCCTGCCTTGTGGAGTTTTACACCATAAGCACCACTTAAGCAGGAATAAGCAGGTCAAAGGAAACCCCACATTTGGAGTAAACAGTGTAACAAAAAATGTCTGGGTCACACCATTTTTGTCTCTTAATTTTTAATCTTTTTCTTTTTTATCAAGAATGCCATAACTCCTCCAACCTGCCTGCAAGGACATAGTCCTAGTATGCTACTCACTTGTACACAAGTTAAGTATGATGGAGAAGTACACTAAGTGAAACACTGAGACTTACATCATATTTTGTGAAGTACTTTAGTGTTCCTTCCCTCTCAGAGAGGATGAATCGTCGGCTGAGAAACTGCCCGTTGTCCCGCCCTCTCTTCATCAGCATGCCATCCCTGGTTGCTGTTTGGTCAGTTAGACATGTCAATTATTGGGGAATGTCTGGAGCTGACCTGTAGCTGATTTGATAGGCTGCTCACTCACCCTCTTCATAGGTCTGCTTCTTTCCATCCTCTGTGAACTCCTTCCTCTCATACTTGGCTCTTATCCATTGCTCCCTCAAGACCCTGAGACACACACACACACACACACACACACACACACACACACACACACACACACACATACATACAGAGACATACACACACATACACAGACATACGCGCACACACACACACACACATACACACACACACACACACACACACACACAGACATACACACACACATACAGAGTTTTCAGATGATGGGGAATTCATACATTGTGCTGGTAGCACAACCATGTGAATCGGACGTGTTTTGAGAGATACTGAGGATTCAATCCTTTTTCATTTAACGTCAATTGGAGCTCATTTTCTACACCCCCTGCCCAATTTAGACCAGACCTCAGAACGAAAGCCGAAAACGTGTGCTGGCAAAATGTACTACAGGCTGCCATTTAGCCAAAAAGAGGGAAGAAAATCCCCAAACTCTCCCTGGGCCGCTCCACAATAGCCTCTCGCCAGTAGTGCTCTCCAAATGATCACGGCTGAACCAAACACGGGGATGTTGGACAACGGCAAGATTCAAGCCGTGTGCGGCAGCTCCGTGCAGTCCACCCCATCTCCTTCCCTCGCCCCTCCCAGCCTCGGTGTCTCGGTGTGTGCGGAGATCTGTGAAACTCATGCTCAGAGGGGCTCGGCGACGCCAGGGCTGCCAGGGCTTCTGTCTCCTCCCCATCTCCACTGTAAACGATCCTCTAATTGGAGCCCTTTGTTCGTGCAAAGTGCAGCCCTAACAAGCCATCTGTCTTGGCTCCCTCCCAGGAGGCTGACTGTGGAGCTCAGGGGTCAGACTGGAGTACTCCTGATAGTCCTCTCCCTCTCACACACTTTCTTTTTCTCTCTTTCATGCCTAACCTCCTCCACCTTCTAGCACTCTCTCTTCCTCTCTCTCACATGCCTTAACCTCCTTCTCTCTCTCTCTCTCTCTCTCCTTCCTTGACCCATTGCTCTCTTTTTCTGAAACTCTTTTTCTTGCCTTGTGGGATCCCATGAGCTGGAAATATGTTTTTGGTTCTTGTTAGGTGCTGATGGTGCTCTTATCCGGGGCTTCCGAGTGAAGCATCAGACAGAAGGACAGATTGACAGGCAGGCAGAAAGGCTAATGGAGAAACAGGAACTCCAATACCTCTAAATAAAATAAAAAGACTGCAAGTTTCATCAGTGTGCTCCTGTCCTCTCCTTAAATAAGAACCTTAGTCTAGATGAGATGCACCTGATATTGCAGAATTGGGATTGATGCGTGGAGTGCCCTACTTTTATCATTCTATATTCTGTATTCTATATTCAGTTTTTTTTAAAAGATATTTTTTGTCTTTTATTCCGATAGGACAGTAAAGATTGACAAGAAATTAGGGAGAGAGATGGGGCAGGATCGGCAAAAGACCTCAGGTCAGAGTCGAACCCAGGTTGCCGGATTCATGGTATGATGCCTTTGCTCACTGAGCCACAGCGCACCAGCATTCTACACTATTTTATATACTTCTATTTTCTATACGTTTTTTTTCTACACTATTTTATATACTTCTATATTCTATACGTTTTTTCTACACTGTTTTCTATACTTCTATATTCTATAAAATTTTTTCTGCATACAGAATTCAGGGACTTTAAACAAAAGGGCAACTGATTTCAGAGAGTACCCACTAAAAATCATTATATCAAAATGACCTGAATAATAAAATATGTATATGAGCGACAAGATGGAGTGCGATGGGCCTTTCTTAGTGGCATCAAGAAAGCGTAGCATCAAGTGGGAAGGAGCTCCGTAATTGTGAAGAGACAAACCACTGTGGCCAACTTGAACCTGGAGAAGAGAGAAAGGATGGTGTGTGTGTGTGTGTGTCTGCGCGTGTGTGTGTGTCTGGGGGCAGTGGGAGGAGGAGAAGAAGACCAGTGGACTCTACTGCCAACAAACTGAGCTGGAGAGGCCATTATCATTCTGCTAAGTACTGGAAGGCCACAGCTCTCATTACCAGAGATAAAATCTCAAACAAAACTGAGGTTGATCATTAACGGTAGGGTACAGTAGATGTTTCCCTACAGCTACCCATTACACCCAAATTGGAAACAATTTATCAAACACTCTAAAAATCGACTTTAGAATAGTTTATTTTACAACCGTCACTTGCTTGAACAGTATTTTTCCAGGATTACCTATCCTACCCTCCACTTATACATAAGTGTAACATATACATGATAACATATATTTTTAATGTGAAATATTAAAAGTTAAGTCAAATCATGGCCTTCATCTTTAGCATAGGAGACTAATGGGGGTTTAATCAAAAGACAAATAATAATAATAATAAAAACACCCTCTGAATAAGAACTGTGTGTTTCTATTGGGGGTAGAGTTATTCTACTATTCCTTATTATGATTGACGGCAATGACTGAAGGTAATCTCTGACCTAGATAGCTACCAGTGCATGGCATGCTTTTGTGTTTTCATCTACTATTATATACTGTAAGCACACACACACACACACACACACACACACACACACACACACACACACACACACACACACACACACACACACACCAGTGTATGCACCAGTGTACACCTGCTGTAAAAGAAGTGTTGCGTCTCATTCCTGCCTTTAGACTTTAAGTTCATGTGTCTGTGTGTGTGATATACAGCTTGTGAATTCTAATATTAAGATACAGTAGGAGAAAGGTATTTTCTCCATCTCTCTCTCTCTCTCTCACACACACACACACAAAGAGACACAGGCTAAAAGAGTTTAATAATATATTTTCTGACCACAGGGCTTACGTTTAAACCGGAGGAGGTGAGGTGAAGAACATAACGGCTTGTTTATTCCACCCACCCACACACATTCACACACATCATGATACACACAGCATACATCTCCATCTCTCACATTAGCATACACACTCCATTACTATAATACAGCTTCACTAGTTCACACGGAGGACACAGAGGAGTTTTTTTTTACTTCCCAAGTGGGATCATAAGACTTCTATGAGTTACAAACAACAAGCTTGTTCAGAGCTACTGGGCAGAAATCCTACTTTTCATCAACTCTTCACTATAAACAGATCCCTGTGCAAACAGATGATAGGAAAATATGAGCTGATGTTGATTGTGGAGGTCAGGTGTGTATAAGGTTGGGGGGGGGGGTTGTGGGTGGTGGTGTATTTGATGCAGTGATAGAATACTACTGCAAAGGCAGAGAGGGGCCACACATGGTCATTTCAAAGGTATAATGACCTCCGAGATGTTGAGAGCAGTGAGAGGATCTCAGAAGAGGATAATTAGAGGTTGAAGACTAAAAGTCCTTGCAAAAAAAATATCTAATTCATATAATGAGGGAGATGGGAGGATGCTATTTGAATTTCCAGAACACTTGCCCCTCTGACTTGCATAAGATACACAGACACGCATAAGCACACCACTGCGTGTATGGTGAGTATGGAGTATGGTAATTACGGAGTACAGGGAGTGTGGTGGGTATAGAGTATAGACTATGGTGAGTATTGACTATCAAGTATTGTGAGTATGGTGACTTACTGGCAGTCTTTGTGCGTAGGTTTGTAGTAGTAAACGGGCACAGCTGCCTCGTATCTGATCTTGGCCGCGGCATTCCCATTCTCCGCCATGAACTGAGGAGAAGCAGAGTGCGAATTGGTAAATTGGTTTGACGTGTGTATGCAACAGACTAGGCCCACGATCGATGTGTCTGCTTATACCAACAATCAAACACTGGTCAGTTACAGTAGTGGTAGTCTCATGGGGTCTTTGAAAGTCTGTGGCAAAGACACAAATGGGAATGAATTGACCGTATAGGAAGATCGGATTTAGTCTAATAAACCTCACAAAGAGCTGTTGATGTTTTTTTTTTTCACAAGAGCAACTTTTCCACACACTTTTAAACCACATTTTTAATGGATGCCCCAAGAATAAAGCAATAGCTTGATAGTCTGAAACATTATATTATTCTTATGTTCCACTGTTAAATAAACAGAAAACCAGCATTCAATACAAAAACAAGATAGGCAGCAACAAACATGCAAAAAGGTCAGTTTCTGGTCATTTTAACTGTCAATCTGGGACATGCTGAAGATGACAGGAATCAAAAGCTTGGTTCTCTACGCACCATATCTGGGAAAGCTTTTTTCCACCTTGGGGTTGTAGTGGAGAAGACTCTATTGGGAGGCATCAAGTTTCACCAGCTGTCATTTGAGCTACCTACCTGCACTTCAGAGTCTTCCCAGCGGGACAGTGTCAGTGACTTCACTTTCCCCACATCCGGAATGTTCCGGTGAATCCCGGAGCAACCCAAGCAGATGAAGACTCCGAGTGAACAGGAACCCCATTCTGGACCTAAGAGTTAAAAATATTAAGACATGGACATATTGCTTAAAAGCTACGAGATGCACACACATACACTGAGTAGACAGCGGAGGACGTGCTATTGGGAGGTAAACAACTGTCCCAAAAGTTTAGTCTACTATTCATTTGCAAAACGAGTAGCATTATTAACACTGAATATACCTAAAATAGGTTTATTGTCAATTTCTCTACATATACAGGACATACAGAGGAATCAAAATTACGTTTCTAGCAGTCCCACACGTGATGCTCGTGGTCCGGAGAACCAGAGGCCGCTGCATATACATGCGCCACCTGCTTTTGGCATTCACCCAATCACACACCATTGGAGGGGGCTGCCATGCAAGGCTCTAGCCTGCCACCAGGAGTAATATGGGGTCCAGTGTCTTGCTCAAGGACACTTCTATGGGGTCAGAGTGAGTGGGGATTGAACTTGAAATCTTCCGGTTACTGAATGGTTCCTCTACCACTGTGCCACCATTCAACAAAGTCGTTAAAACAAACCATTAAACAAAGTTTTTTTCATCAAAAGAAACTCCTTCAGCACCTTGAGTGGTAATGATGGTTAATATGATATATTGAACATAGCTAATTAATGTGATTTCTAAGTTAATTTCTTTCCCTAGTGTTGACATGAGTGTTGAGTGAATGAAGGATTCCTGAGACATGTCTCATATAGTGTAATATATGTATATAAATTGTGTCCTTATGAGGCGACTTATAACTCTACAAATCTAACCCCATGTTTAAGGATATCAACAAATTATTAATATCACCAAAATCCAGAGATATTATTTTTTGCCTTCATTTCCTGCCCCCTACCACCATCTGTTTCTGTTTTTTAGGCTCAAAAGTCTAAAAGGCAATCAAAGGCAATCAAAGTCAATCAACGCAACACTGGGGGTTTCAACTAATTAATCTAACCAAGCTCTTATTAAGTGTTACAGCAAAACGTTGAGAATTCAAATGAACCTGGTAATTTCTACATACAAGCATGTGTAATCTCCCTGCAGGTGTGTGGCAGTACACTGCTGGGTTGCTCAGCAGGGTCAGAGACAGCTGTGACAAACTAACAGCTTATGGAAGAAATCTGATCACCACTGCACAGACTCGTACTGCAGAAAGAGGAAGTGAAACGTTACGCTCTAGTGTGTGTATTTTAATGTTGTACCGCAGTAGGGTTTTGACGTCAAATAGGTGGAAGAGGGAAGCATTATGGCTTTTGGGTCCCTGTGTGGCAACAGGATCTAATTTAAAGTGTTATGTTGATGTTAGAGCCTTCAGTGTAGCTGCCCTCACTCTCTGGAACAAACTGCCCATCCATTTCCAAAATGCCCTTTCACTGGCCCTGTTTAAGAGGTATCTTAAAGCACACCTCTTTACATCATCATCATCATCATTATTATTTCTATTATTATTTTGTGTCTTTTAATGCACAAAAGATTACCACAATCTATTCTAGTCGATTCAATAGCTGTATTTTTTCATCTCCTTGGGAACAGCAACATTATTTGTTAATGCCAAATAGTCTGATCTTTAATATCAACGGGGCAATCTTAACCGAACATTATTATTATGGAAGCATCAGATCAGATAACTCAGGAACTACTAATGATGTAAATGAAAACAAAGAGAGCAAGAGATCATTTTTGATATTTTCACTATGTATTGATGATAAAAGAAAACATGAGTGTTAAACTCCATACCTTCCTCTTTGTCAAACTAGCACCTGTACTGACAAACAGTCAGTAGTACAAACAGTACAAACTCAGTAAATGCTATTATATTACAGTACTTGGGATATGTCTGGGTGGCTTCAATATACTCACTGCAATAGTAGCACAGCTGAGACAGACTTGCAGGGGAAATGCTGAATGTGTGTGTGTGTGTGTGTGTGTGTGTGTGTGTGTGTGAGAGAGAGAGAGAGAGAGAGTGTGTGTGTGTGTATGGGGGGCTGGGAGAGCGAGCTAAGAATGTGTATAAGCAGGCTGCGAGCACCGACATGCATACAACAGCACATGGAGCGTCTAATTTGCATTTCCTCTTTCTCATCCCGCTCATTCCAACCCTGAGCCATACCTTGCTTATTTCATCCTAGTAGGCTCCACCTCAGTGTGTGTCACACTGCACGCCCCCACACAGTCCACCTAAGCTGCCCGTACAAGAATGCTCCATAAAAGAGCCCCATTGTTTGCACAGGCCAGACACACCCACCCCACTGCTAGCGTAGGTCTGCACTTGGCTCAGGTGCAAAGGTCCAGCTGAGGAAGAATGCACTGTTATCTAGCGAATCACACAGGCAAAGAATTTTGGAACCGTGGTGTTCTTGAGGAACCCGTAGTAATGTCAGCTCCAGATCCCCATTGGGGTATTAGCCTACTCAGTGAGTCTGCCAGCCAGCCTTGTGAGTGTGGCAAGCTGACTACCTGTTTTAGACAGTAAAACCCATGAGTGCCAAAGATCGCGGGTTCCCAGCATACAGTATAAGTCAATACTGATAAGTGTTTTTTCATTTGTTCCTGTGTAAACCAGGGCAGGCCACTCACAGCTGCTTTTTTGTTCACTGCCACCCAGCTAGCAAATTGTAAAAGGGCAAGATGGATCAAGCAAACGCATGAAGAGAATGTGGTAGTCTACAGAGTAAGTCGACTCTGCAGGCAGCAATATTTTGGGGTGAATTTGTGTATTTTTTTTTAACCCGAAATGCATTTGCAGCTATGGGCAGTTTAATAAAGAGAGGTTAAGTCAAATTCACCTAGTTACACAGTGTTTCTAAAAGTTAATCGAACGTTAATGTTCCTTTCTTCATATATATCTTTCGTTTTAAAGGCCCACTAAGCAACATTTTTCATTTAATTAATACGTTTCATACTGCTTAGGATGCTAAAATGAGTCATTACACGGCAACATTTTTCATTTAATTAATACGTTTCATACTGCTTAGGATGCTAAAATGAGTCATTACACGGCCTATAGCGGTAGATACAGCACTTGCAATGTTCAGCAGCTTGGACCGCCTCCAATAGAATAAAGTGCAATACTGCAATACAGCAGTCTTTAGAGGGAGCTTGTGAGAGAAAAAAACAGAATGTTGCTTAGCCCTTCTTTAAGTCAGTTCTCCAGCTTATATAAAGGCAAGTGTATTTAATTTGAATGTGCTGTACACAATAAAAGAAAAGTAGGCTAAAGTATATGAAATATAAGAAACATGGCATGAATTAAATAAATATAAGCAAAAATGATTAACATACCCATTTTAAGGGTAGTTAAATGGTACAGAATAAAAAATCATTTGGAGAACTGAGAACAGTTTGGTTTTAGAATAAAAGATGTGCAATCAAGCAAGACTCTGCTGTGAAATAACCTGTGAGGCAACACAAGAAAGTGGTCTTTTGGTTTCATAATTCCCCTCTTACAACATGGAGAGACATTTTACATGGCTTCCTAATAATCTATCAAAGCTCCAACAGCCCAAAGAAGATAGCTCTGAAACACTGTGCAAAAGAAAATAGATCCACGGCAACATCAGCATTAATCCAATTACGTCTGTTTCTCCATTGTGTTCCCGGTTAATGGCATGCCAATCAGTTAATGACATGTATAAATCAGGTGGTTTTATGGGTGCTTTAGAGTGATTTCAAGATGTGATGCATTAAGCGCAATGATTATGAGAAGGACTTAATCTAATCACACCATATGTTCAGCATACATTCAAACACATAATTAATGACTCTGATTATGACGGGGGTTGTGGGTGGGAGAGTGTGCAATACAGTTAGTGCATAACAATATAAAAAAGAAATAGATAGACATGCACACACGCGCGCACACACACACACACACACACACACACACAGAGGGGGGTGTGTGTGGGGGGGCTTTCAAGATGTTAATCAAACAGCTATCTAGTCTACAATCTATACACGTTCTATTCACATTTTCACAGTTTAAAAGGCATACACTGCACCTTAGTAGTAGAAGTTGTGATCTTCAAAGATACAAATGATACGATAACGGAATAGTAGTGAGATTTTTTTGTGACGCGCCCCTTGTCTTGCGATTTTAAAGGCATTTTTGCTTTCTAAACATGCCCGTACTCGCCAAAACCAGTATCTCTCATCTAGGGCCAAGCATGCCATTACTCTTCATGTCTTTAAGCATGGCAAGATTTAAATCCTACATTCTGACTTTATGTACCTCTTTACGGCGAGGGCCACGTACCCAATCAGTTTTATGTCAATACAATGATACATATAATGGCACAGATAACTGTAACACTGGTTGATGGGTTAGGCCTACATACCTGCCTACATATCTGCCTTAAATCTCGCTGTAATGGTAAGCACATACTAAGTGTACAACATCGCATATTTTTCATGTTTGTTACCGTTAGGCTAAGTTATGAGGGAGGTTGTAGCCTGAATGTCATCATTTTGCTCTGGGAGCGACTCGCGATGGACTCACCGGGCGCACCGCAGTCAGCGCAGGCCTGGTTCCCTGGCTTTTGAAGCAGTTCTTTGAGCGCACGGATAGCTCTTTCGTTGGCAGACATTGCGAACTCCACACTGGGTCACTAGTTTACCGAGTGCCAAGTTGGTATCAGTCGAACCAGCGACTGCTGGAATTCCCTCACCATAAGGCTTGGTCCGCAAACTCCCAGTGGCAAGTAGACCAATATTCGTTTAGAAAAAATCCTCCAAATCCACTTTGCGGTGGCAGTTATCTGTTCACACGTTATCAGCGTTAAAAGGCATTTACAGCTTAATTTTGAACCTGGTTACTAATCCCAGAAAACGCGCAGCTCTACATGCGCTCTCTGTCTCCAAGAAAAAGGGCGTGCTTGTGGATAAACATTCGGAAGTGAGACGTTTGGTTGTGTTCAAACTTGCTGTTCCGCAATAACTATGCAGACAACGTGCGCGGCACTGTCGCGCCACCGCTGTCCCAATGGTGGAAACGGCAGTCCTAGTTATGGGGAACTAACACTATCCTTACAATGTGGTGATTCATTGTCTATGGCAATATTCATACCTCGTGACTTCATGTGCATGCAAGAAATAAACGGAATACAAGGAAAATATTCGCCTTTTCCGCATTTGTGGCAGTGTTTTTACACGCATCAAGGTGTCTTCACCTGGGAACCTATTGGCCGCCATTCATGCACTCTTGACCACTCTTTGGCCATTAGATGGCAAAGTTAATGCGTGATCTAATGTGACAAACGAATGTGCTGTGAGACGCTAAAGCTTGAGCCACTGTGTAAGTAAGTATAAATGTAAGGCTTTTTTTTATTGGTAATACCGGTAATGTTTCAATTCAGACTGTTGACGTTGATCAAGAAAAACAATAGTGAATCAAAAGCAAGAGTCAATCAGTTTCACAAAGTAGTCATAGTTTAAAAGTCCTGTAACCCCCCCCCCCCCCCCCACACACACACACACACACACTCCAAAAACCCAAAGAAAGAAAGATAGATAGATAGATAGATAGATAGATAGATGGTACAGGTTGACATTAATTGGTCACATCTAAGGAAAGCCTATTAGGCTATAATATAGATTTATGCCAGTTGAAGGGCAGAGGTTCTCGAGTGTGTATGGAGGGGACATTGGAGGCAATAAACAAAAGGATTTGTAGGCTAAAGTAAAACACTTTCACAGTGGTGAAAAGTGTTTGGATCCTGCTCTATGCTAACTACAAGCTTGAGTACAAAATGGCTCTGTAACCTCTGCCAGCATACCTTACATTGCTGTCTTCCAAAGACATACCTTTTGCTTTCCAACCCTCAGATGCAGAAGCAGGCCTGCCCAATCTATTGTTTGGGGGAAAGCTTTTAGAGGAAGATTTAGAAGCAGGTGCAGTGATGTTGCCTTGACGGCAGCATTATGTTCTCTGTAGGACCAAGTTGCATAAGTGAGATGGATTGTTCCTATTTAACACCTGAGAGAGCCTGGTTCCTCCTCCATATTGTTTTTCGACACCCCAAACCCAGGCTAATGTGGTGCTCATTGTATAGCACTGCTGTGGGGTAATTTGTCAACAGTCAGGCGGTTCAGGGAGAGAGCATTGGATATATCGGGTTTAAGGCATTCAGTCTCGGCCTGATAGTTAAAAGAAACTTTCACTCGTCAAACGACTTTCATTCAGGAGAGGTTCAAACAAATAAATAAATAACTATGCAAGCACATCACTGTTGAGACCACCCCGGAATTATCACAATAGTGCGGTCTCCATAGCAACACCAAAAGATTTTCTCTACATCACCATTAGAGTAGTAATCTAGTCCAACCTGCTGCGTGTGAGGCAGGATACAAGGGAAGGAAAACACTTACATGCAATTGGCTCCTGTTCCAGAGTCTTCTTCAGAACAAGAAACAGGCACATCTGTCGGCAATGATGAAAAAGCGAGATAAATAGACAGAATAAACCAAGGAGGACAGGAAGAGACAGAGATGGAGGAAGGGATAGAGAGAGAAGGGGGTGGGGAGAAGGGGGTTGTCCAGATGATTGGGCTTTAAGTCAGTCATAAGTTCAGGATAAGTGGCTAAGATGAGTTGACACATAGAGAGAGAGAGGGGGAGAGAGAAAGAGACACTGTACCTCCCCCTCCAGCATATCATCTATATGCAAATGGTAGGTGGCATTTTGAAGCTTGTTGGCTTTGACAGCGATTAAATGGCACTGACTTTCTCCATTAGTGCTTGTAGTCCTTGAGGTTGTCCTGACAAATCGCTTTCTGTCCCGCTGATTGTACATCCTTTAACCCGCTCTTCTGGAGATTTCCGTTTCATGGGCGAAAGTTGTGACTGGTTTCATATTAACACGGCATCAAATATAAAGTGTTTTTTTTTTTTTTTTTTCCAGAGGTATGGAATGCCATTTTCTCTACTGGCTACTTGTCACGATTTTATATTTTGGCATTAAATTGATGTGACAGTTTTTTGATGTGTTTTTGTAAGACTATCCAAACAAGGACCATGTAACATATATAACCGCATTGTTTTGTAGTTGATCCTCATGGTGAATATATGATCCTCATGGTGAATTGTCATGACAACCAGGCAGATATTTTGATGTAAGTATTTCATAAATCTTTGACCTGCCAAAATCCAGTTTTTACATGCTGCAAATTTATTGACAGTACATGGACACATGATACGAGATGTGCAAAATGACATGTATGTATATATGACATATGTGTGATGTATAAATGTGCATTGGAAGACATGGCTCATAATGTAAACATTCGACAGGCTGAAGGAGGCAACCTGATTGACGTCTCTTTTTTGTTGGGGGCTTTTTTGGCAGTGCATATCAACACTGCACAGCGTGATCCATGACCTTTCAGCACAAAAAAGATCATTAATGCGCCAGCGACAGTCATGGCTGCGGCCGAGCTATTTCAGTGCAGAGACTGGCTTTTCTCTCCATCCATCTCTGTCTCAATCTCTTTCTCTCCTTTTTATGTGTGTCCTATGTTACATGGCTGGAAGTTGAGTCTATTAGCCCTAATAGCAGACTCTCACTTACATCTGAATTCGTTGCACCCACATTGTGATGTTAGTTTGCTAATACAGTTAAAAAATTGATGTTAGCTTGACAGTCAGTCAAGACTTAAAAGTGAAATGTGTATTGTTATCCATTTTCCTTGAGAAATGTGGGTATGTTGCCAAAGTATTTTCATGTAAACTGTCTAATGAGGTTTGGTTGGCTGACATGTAGTCAATATTTTATTTAGAAGTACTATTGTTATGCCTGCTTAAAATCTGATGCTATAGCAAAATCTTAATTGATACTGTAGAAAAAAAGAAATATTTTTGATAATTAAGGAGTTACGTGAAATGCAATGAGTCAAAAGTAGTTGTTACTGAATTTACTATTTTGTTTTATTATTTTCTTTCATTCAATGTTTCCTGCAAACACTATATATGCATTCATTCTGTTTTCTTTCTCTTTCTTTTCTTTCTTTTGTGTAAGCCAAGGAATAATAAAGTTACATAAAGTTTTTTGTATCTCGGGTTCAGATTTTACTTTACTTATTACACAACTCAGGGACTTCCTGAAGTGAGGCTTTTACTGGTCTAAGTGCTACACAGGGTTTCTTTTGAATGCAACATCCAAAGGGTAATTTTAGTTATACTGTGATATTTTCTTGAATCACAAGGCACGCTGGAAGCAAATTAAAATTAAGTGAGTTGTAGTGTTCATTTTTTTTTTTTTTAGGTTTCGCTAAATTGCCCCAGACACTAAAATGAGTCAGACAAGTGCAGTGGAGTGTAAAAAACACAATGCAATTTGCACTTCTTCCAACAAAAAACGCTCCCCATGCATTTATGTTCATTGCAGTTGGTATTTGTTCTCCCAGACTGTTCTGTTGTGACAGATAGGGAAAGGAAGATTGGTCAGGTTACCATAATGGATTTAGGAGGGTGAATTGGATTAAACCCTTCAGAATTATCTGAAGAAGAAGACATTGGGATGCCAATGGGATGAAATCTGCACTCAATCCCTAAGGCAGGCTATAGCTGGAGAGACATCACATGTAAGGCAAAGCTGCACCTAACTAGACACCCACTGTACCACAGAGCCAGGCACCCAGTAGTGAGGCAACGGAAGCCAATACAAAGATAGATGAGGTTGCGGTTGTCTGCTTATTGCATACACAATATCCTGTATGGGATTCTTCAACACGAGATGATTGACCTGAAAAGGGTATCTTTATTTCAATCTCATCGCCTCCTCTACTTAAGTCCTTCAGAGCTTCATCTGTGTGTTCTCACCTCAGTTGAAGATGAAAGAGGATGAGAGATGGATGTTTGTTGTGAGAGACACACGATCCGGGAACACAGAGGAGCAGTGCGAGTAAACAAAGTGCAATAATGAGTCGACATGAGAGGGAAAGTAATTTACCCAAATCTCTCTCTTTCTCTCTTTCTTTCCCTCTCTCACCCAAGCTCCTGCTTGCCTCAGTGTCATTGTCTCTGGTTACTGAATAAATGGCATGGGGCAGAAGAGAGGAGGGGGTCGAGACACATGGAACAGAGGAGGGGAAGGAGAAACAAGTGGAAGTGTTGGAGGAGGCGGATGGTGGTGGTGGTGGTGTTGAGTGAGTGAGTTAGGTGAAGAAAAAACGGCACACACACACACATACACTTGTTCATCAGCATTTGTCACCCACACCAGGCTCCCAGCATCAACCTCCAAATGCACCCGGCTGGCACGTAGGCTTTGCCCACCGCTCCGACAAACCTGCAATCACACAATTATGAGCGTCCTTGGGGAAAGGGCAGGCGGCACGGGTGGCATTCCTCATACTGCCATGTGAAACCACCGGTACCACTCCCAACCAGCATGAGACCTTAGGCCTGCCTTGTGTGTGTGTGTCTCTCTCTCTGTGAGTGTGTGTGTGTGTTTTATCACCAAAGTAAACAAATAACTCTGAACACATCACCAATCTGCATATTTGCTCCAGAATTGCTCAAATACAGGCAATGCTTTTGTCATGCCTCACAAATTAAACATGTTTGGAGACTACAAACACAATCACGGGCACAGACTGACAGCATGGCAGGTCCATATCACTAGCAACTGGGGGTTACCAGCATAGTCAATGAATCTATATTTAAGCCTTATGTAATGACAGGATTTATGAGTCAGTATTAATCGAAATCATAGCATTAAGCTGCTCGATAGGCTTGCGAAAGCAGACGGAAAAAAGATGACTGAAAATGAGGAAATCAAACATCAGTAATCCAGACATAAACAAGCCTGTAAAAAACACACAGGACATAAGATTGGTAAATAACGCTGCTATTCACTTTGAGATAGCTGTGGTGTAGTTCATTCTGTCATCTACGGTTTAGATCATCTGCAGATTAGTTAACATGTCTATCCAAAGTGTGTATCAAATGTGATTCTTGACTGAGGTATAGTAGAAGAGTCTGGTCCAACAGGCTACTGTACACTAAAATCGGGGAAACTTCCCTGAAATCCCTTGGACATTCCTATTCATATCTATATCATTTTAGTTTCCAAAATCAGTGCAAAAAATTAGGGGCAAATGATCTTGCAAATGGGGCAAATGATTTAAAAAAATTGGGGCAAATGAATAAAAGCAACGCAATCAATGGAAGGTCAATTGTCTGTTTAGGAGACTTTGTGTCTTCCAAACATGTTGCTCCCTGGGCTATTTCCTGGTGGACAATTTCCTGGTGTTTTAGGTTAAACCTAAACAGGCTGCTGGCAATTCAATGAAACACACATAGAGCACACAGTGAAGTGACGTACACACCAACCCAGAGGAGTGCCTTGATCAAGGGCATTTCAGCCGTGGTCAACTGATCAGGGGTTAAATTGCTATGGCTGCCCCAGTAACACATTTTGTTCAAATAGAGTCATATCTCTGAAAGAGTCATATCTCTGAAAGCAAACAAGATATCAAGCCACAAAATTGTAATAAGATTGATTCTAATAAGACATAGAGGAATGTTTGAAATGTTTTATTATTATTATTATTATTATTATTATTGTTATTGTCAGTTTAAAAAGCTGGTCTACATGCCTTTGCAGTGACTGACATTTCAGCTTGATATTTAACTGCTAAAACCTTCTGTTGAAGGGCACAGAGGAAACAGATGGTTGCCGTCGGCAGTCATTCGTTTGTTTTCACCCGGGTGAGGAGGGAAGATAAAAATATTTGCCAAAGATCACTTTTACCGTCACAGATTAGAGCAGTTTGAACAACTAGTCTCTGATTTTAATATCATTGTGGTGGATGTATTTGATTCCCTCTGTATTTGATTAGCTCTGATTTTTTTTTAGGTCAGTTCTTCCTCCCCATGTTTGCATCCTCTCCAGTGGAGCTTCTCTTCAGCCTTTTACATCCTTGTCCTTATCATGTAGCCTAGAGAAATGCAAAAGTAACACCTACTGTATAATACAACATTAAAGCGATGCAGATGTCTGCCATGACACAGAATTCATTTCACATTAGCCCACACATTACACATTAGACATAGCTCAAATCATTCATGAAACCATGGAAAAGAAGGTTACATCTTAAAGGAGAAGTATAGTGGGAATCAATCCATAGCCCTGCTGTGCCATGTCACCAAGTACTTTTAGTAGAATAAAGAACAAAACATTTTGATACAACATAGATGGAATAGTAAAGCGGCAACTTAGATTAAGAGACACATTTCATTTCATTTTGCTATGCCCCATTCACTTAGCACTTATCAGCTTGTTATTTGTGCTATGTTGCATACAATTGTCTGGTTCTTTTCCATACAGACAGCATTCTGGCTATAGATTTATTCACACCCAACTTCTGCTTTAATTGTGAGGTGATTTCTGGTCATCTCACTGGTTCTGCTATGGAGCTGTGGAGGCTCGTTCACATGACCCAACCTTCACAAGCAGAAACACCCAGTGGCCTTATCTTAGGAGGCCAGGCAGATTTTATGCAATAATACTGTTCCCATGACACCCAGCCAAAGTTTCCCATCGCCCAGCAATTAAGCCTCCCCATCATGTGAAGACATATTGTCATTCGCTTGGTGGGTTTGAAATTAAAATGAGGGGCAGAGAGCAGGATTGCAAATGTCAGATTTAGATTAACCCGGTAATTTATATCAAATGAATACATTACCTGGTCACGGTATGGGTGGCTGGGTGGTGGTCTTGGTTGGCTGTATCCACTGGTTTGCATTTGCTATGCATGGAGAAGGACTGGGAATTACATGAGCCAATGGAAGAGTCATCTGTGTGGAAAAAGTACGCGGGGGAGCTTCATTTCCCCAACCCATCTCTTAGTGGAGGTATTTACCATGTAAACATGAAAGGAGGTGCCTTTAGGATGGTCGCTGAGCAGACACCTGGTATTGATGCCATGGCAATTAGCATTTTAAGCCTCAAATAGTTTATCTAGCATTCTCATAGACCCTCCACTGTTCTAATGTCTTCATCCTACTCTTCCTCACCATCATTATCTCTCACTGATTGGCATCTTCATCAGCATCACAATGGCCATCATCTTCTGGGGAGAGGATCCAGATGGAACCTGCAACTACCATCACAGCAGGATTCAATCCTTCTTGAGCACCCGGGTCAGCTGCACAATATCTGCAAAAAAAGAAATGGGAGCATAAACCATCAAGTCTTAATTCTTCTATATAGATAGTGAATATTTCAAGTAAGCACCTATCGGAAACATTGTCTCTATGGACAGTTAGCTCATGGGCTTAGACCCCGCCCCCCCCCCCCCCAAAAAAAAAAAAAAACAATAACAAGGACTGCCAATATTATTTTTCATAAATATGTTCAATTAAATCTTTCTTTTATTATTATTTCATACAATACCATTTACAATGACTTCTTGACTGGGCACTGTAGGAAGTACACCCAGGGAAGGTGGGAGAGGAGAGGAAAAAAAAACATGAAATATTTCAGAATGTGCTGAATTTCTGCAAAAGTCTGGCAACACAGCATTTTGCCCAAACTCACAGGAAGTCACAATCCTTATCTCAATCAACCGCTGGCTGTCTATTATTTACACAAACATTTTATAAAGAATTTATAAAGAATTCTTTCATCTCACTTTTCTGTATAGTTATTGCACAATTTCTACAATTTTGGTTTCACAGAGAAGAACCTGGCAACACGGGAACAAACATCCAAAACGTTGTAAAGACTGTACAAAGCGAAGAGTAAAAATAAATCATTTACATATCAAATGAAATAAATCTTCATAGACATTTCAAATATAGACATCTCTGTATTTGTGCATGATTATTTGTTTTTGGAGACAAGCAAAAGAAAAAAGAATGCATAAAACTGTGGGTGCAAGGTCATTTAACCTGTTTGACTCTTGACAAAAACACTGACCACACCCTATTTGTCCAGTCTGCTATGGATACCATGCCTAGCAACCATAAGAGAAAATGTATTTGTCTTTCCAAAACAATATTTATTTCCCAGTGCTTTATGTATGAACTTATACACATATGCCTTGTGAGACGCTTGCAAATATGGTGTGTAGCCCTTTCATGGATATGTAGGTCTCATGGCTTTTCTGTACTTCACCATTGCTTGTAACATATGCGTATGGGTATGATTTGATTTAGCAAGAAGGGCTTGAATGTGGACACATAATGATGTGGATCAGGTGTTTACTAAATAATAATAATAATAATAATAATAATAATAATAATAATGTGATTCAGTTTCTGTCACTTCTCTGCCTAGATAGATTTTTTATCCATTAATGTACATTTGTGCATATCAGTACACTTCATCACTTCCAGGTAAACTCAAGTCACAAGTCTGATATCACCTGAGGCCATAAGAACACTACAGTAGATGCACATGAAAAATATATACAATCAGAGCATGCTTTGGTACTTGTAAATGCTACAGATGTATTTCAAGAACAGTACGGTAAAGTAATCATTGGTATGAAGAGGAAAACAACATATGTAGTTGTATGAAGTGTCTGTGTAAACATGCATTAGATTTGGAAAAAAGCAAAACAAAACAAAAAAAAAACTATTGTGGTGTGTGTGCCTGTGTATGTGTGTTCAAACACAACTCATTAAGAGAGAACAGACTCAAAGACAAAGCTTGTTCATTGTAATGCAACGCTAATGGAATGGAATCATTTTCTATTAATTCACTGCAAATTGCCTTTGAGTGGGCTGATTGGCTGCTGCCATTCAAACTCTGACTCTCTCTGGTCTGCCCTGTGGCTGTGCAACCAATTCCTCCAGTACTTTCACAAACCAAATCAATACTGATCTCATTTCAGGATGTGACTGACCTTTTGTTTGTTAAATAACTGCACTGTCTCAGAACGGGGGAAGTTAATGTCATTAGGAGTGTGGCGGGAAGGACGGTTGGCAAAGGATGAGCAGCTTCTTCTCTGCTTCAAGCATGTCTTGAACCGAGTCTTTTCACTTGTGCAACAACATAATTATGCAAAAACAAAGGCTCATTTGTCTCTGGGAAGGAGCTGTGCTAAGATCAACGAGTTAGTAAGCTCTCCAGGCCAAATGGCATTCCCTCGTATTATAGCAATCAATCATTTTTTATTTTTTGTTTGTGTTTTTTTGCTACCTTATACATACGGACATGTGAGACAAGTGATCACAGTAACAACTCATGCGCCTGCATTTGGAAGGCAAAGAACTTGAACACACACACACACACACACACACACACACACACACACACACACACACACACAGCACATACACATGCTATGCCTACATGGTCGTGGTCATGGCGGATCCCCGTCTTGTCCCTAAGCATGTGCTGAAGACTTGTAAAACGGCAGCCTGTATTGTACGAGTGATTTTAGGGATGACGGAATGGACAGAACAGGCCTCTCTTTCTCTCTCCCTGTCCGGCACGCCTGTGCTGCCCTCTGCTCCGGGCCGGGACCTTTGCCCACTGGCCTGTGTCCAGACCTCCATCAGCAGATGGTTCCGGCAGCTAATTAACCTGGCGCTGCCAGCCGAAGGTGGCAGATGTTGTGACAGAATCCCCCATGAGCAAGCAGCCAGCTGACACAGGGAGGATGGGGGTGCAAGGGTGGGGTTTGGGGGTGGTGTGCTTGCCGAGCCCTTGCAGAAAAATAACAGCTGCTGATCTGGAGTCAGAGAGAGACATTACCTCTCTCTCTCTGTCTGTGTGTGTGTGTGTGTGTGTGTGTGTGTGTACTCTGTGGACACTGGCTCTGATGGTGAAACGCCCATGCAACAGAGTGGATCTCCACTGGGTTAAAACACACAGAGTGGCAGACAGTATAATTACTGTGCATAAACAGCCCTTGGGAGCCATTTGAATGTCAATTTCGGTGTCACTTTTGTATTCCTTCGCTATTTTGTCTCCTCTATGCCGTTTCTATTCCCTGGGACTGATGAGAGTCTTGCCACAGATTTGAGAACCAATTTCTCTTTCCTAGTTGCCATTGGCAGAAGGTGACTATAAGGGTGTCTGTAGGTGCCTGTACTTATTCACGTGTAGAAGAGGGTGGCAGTGGGGAGATTCATTGTGGCATGCAGAACAAACAAGCAGAGGCCAATCATAAGAGGCCTGACAGGTACGGTTCGGAGTGAAAGATGAGGGATGATCAAAGGATGTCGACTCCTCCGATCTGACAGAAGCGAGACGTTCCCCTCCTTCTGCCTTCGTTACTTTTGTATCTGATCAACACACCCTGTAAACACACACGCTTAGCACGTCAACAGACACAGACACACGCGCACACATTCACGTTACACACATCTCTGCTTCCTTTTCAGTTGCCAAGCAGAACAGATTGAGCGTGTCGCTCACGACCCACGAGCTGATCGAGGGTCTGTCAAAGTCGTATATATAAGTAAACAAGATGGCTGACTGATGTGCATAGCAACACAGAGCAACTCCTAGCACTGATAAGAGAATCAATTTGAACGCCTGAAGTGCACTTCACAGGGCCAACCAGGGGTTTAATTATGGAGCAGAACATTGTTGTCAAAAACACATCGCCATAGTTCCACAGGTCGTTTTCAACAACAAACCTTTCTCCACATTTCGTCAGACTATTCTTGCCAATAATGCCATTATGTTGCATGCATTTGGTCAGGGAGTTTAAGAGCTCATTAGGTGCAAGAGAGGAGCCAAATGACAGAAAGGTATGAATCAAGAAAGAATGAAAGAAAGATGGAAAGGAAGAAAGAAAGAGCAAGAGCATTTTAGTGGCAAAACAGCGGAGACTCTGACAAATACAATCATAATGACAAACAAGAGAGGAAACATATTGTCAATTTAGTCTTTCTCTCTCTCTCAAACACAAACATGCACACAGAAAATGGCACTCATGCAAATTTTGCAAGGAGAAAAGGGGAGCACCGTGGCCCGGTGACCTCATTTGGAGTTTGCCAGAGCTCGACGGTGGGGGTCAGATGGATGGACTTGTCCTTTAAGGCTGGGAACAAATAAGTTGTAACAGGGCCATAGCAATCTCTCCATTCCAAACATCATTAACCCACACTGTAATTACAGAGGACATGCTGAGGGGGTGGGTGGCAGGGGGTGGGGAGACATTTAATTCACTGAGACCCTTTCTGGGACTGAGAGCCTCCACCTCTTTTCATACCAGAGAATTACTCCTGCATATTGATCAGCACTTACACACACACACACACACTCAAGTGGGAAAACACACGCACACACACACATGTGAATGTCTGAGGACAAATGTAGAGGGTATTAAAAAATTTTTTTTCCTCCATTGACTCAACCGGTCGGATTCTATAGTGACTCGGATACACACTAGGACGCATGGCACAGCAAACATTAGGTTAAAAGGCAGGTGCATGACCATCTTTTCATGAATTCTAGCTATGAAAAATCCAATGCTTTTTCAGAACTGCTAGTGAGATCTTCATGTGACCTAAAATGAGCCAATCACCGATCATTTCACTTTCACCTTTAAAACACTTTATTACTAGCCTTTAAGTCGAGATGTTTTACATAATAAACATGATCTAATTGACGATGACCTCCATAAGGAACATTATGCTTTTTCAGAACTGCTACCGAGTTCCAACCAATCCAACCAATTTTTAACCAACCAATCACCTTCCATTTTCCTTTTACTTACTTTACCTAATTTTAACACATTAATTCTAGCCTTTAGGTCAAGATGTTTTATCTAAGATAATCAACCTCCATATGGAACTATGCTGTGCATACGTGATTTCTTATGAATATTAATGCAATTGAAAGTTAAATGGCCTTGTATGAATAAATTTATGCCTTTAAAACAGGCATAGGCTTGAGCTGCATATCATACATACCTACTGCACATATACAGTGTAAGATACAATATGGGTGTGACATAGATTGGAGCTTGTGCTTTCTTAAGGCATTCCAGGCCAGACTGAGGGAAAATAAGTCAAGACATTTTATAGACTGAATCGCTCAGTGAATGCATCACAGTGCATACGAGCAGCCTGTTTTGGGAAGAAATGAAGATGGATTCAGCCATTTGTGCTCTGACAGGCCTCCGAGGCACCATCGTCCTTTTTAAAAAAAAAAAAACAAAACAACTTCCCCCCTGCTAGATTATGATGATCTTAAATGACTCGCGGAGGCTGAGGGAGTCGCTGCCGATCTGTCTTGCATCTGCCCAACACTGACATAGGAGCTACTGATGCACCTCATACACACAGGGTTGCATTGGAGTGACTGCATGGATGGAAGAAACACTTCAGTTAAAGGCTGCATCCCACCAAGATATGAACCGGAACAAAGATGAGGACAAGGAAGAGGAGTGGAAAAGTGACAGGGAAGTCACTTTGTGCAGCGACATTTAAACATGCGACCCATCGACCTAGCACTATTATCAGTCGCCGCGCACATCTACCGGCAGGCCTGCGGACGACATGCGTGTTTGCTGTGGCGCGGCCTGATATTTGACCGTCGATCAATGCGACGGGGCCAAGGGAGGAGAGGCAGCCATTTGCTTCCAAATCTGGGCTAACACTTCTTTTCTCGCCATTTGCACTTCTGAAATGCAAAATGTGAACTTTTCCCCTCCAACCCATCTGAGGTGGCTGGGAGTGCTTCAGAGACGGGCTCTTCCTTTCACTTATTTGTTTTTCCTCTTTTTTCTTTGGATACGAGAGGCCAGAATTTTGGGATTCTCTCTTGGTAGGCCTTGGTTGGCGTGAGCTGAATATTGAAGCATAAACAAATAACGGGTTGTCCAGAGTTAGCGTTCCAAGACTTCACAAAGAATATCTGGGGCCCCAGCTTAACACCAACGAATGCATGCAGACTCCTGCTAATTAACAGGCTTTCTGTATTCAGCTCCAGCGCAATTACAATTTCAAATTAGAATTCCCAATTAAACGCAGTTTCCACCTTGTCTCCACAGCTCCGCAAAAGAAACAAATCTTCTGCAGCTACATTTGCACTATCGCTATCTGCTCCACAATAAATCCCTCTTATTCCAGCAGGATATTAAAACATTTGCTTTCGTAATTTGTCTGCATATTCCATTTACATGTTACTCAATTCTCTTGTGGTGTTTGCAAACCTTTTAAGGGCCTTGGGAAGGAATAAACAGTAGCATGATCAAGATTGTATTCTATAATATCCATTTTTATTTTAATATCCATTTTTTCTAGATTGCTATTGCAACAACTGTCAAAATATTCCCAGCATTAAACGACATTGAAATACACTCAAACATTGCGCATGCACACACACAGAGAGACTCTGTTAGACTGGCGGGTTAAGTGGCTGTTTGACTGGGCTTGGCCTGAGACAGATGATGAATATCAGATATGTGAAGCCTGCGATGAACGTCTGTGACAGGTCTGTCTGTCAGTATGTCTGTCTGTCTGTGCCGAGGGATGCGTGGAGAGCAATTGCCGTTACGCTGTGCTGCGTTGCTAAAATGCGAGGCGGCAGTGAGCGGCGGCAGGCACCGGGCATGTCAAATGGGGTCAAGCACATCTCTGTGTACGGAGAGATAATTCTGACACCAATACGCTGCGTCACAACCAAAATTCCACCAATGATGAGCGCAACAGTTTGGTGTTTGACACTGCGTGTTTGTGTGCGTGTATGCGTGTGAGTGGCATTCAACCCCCTCGCTACCTGTTCAGCCCAAAAATGTCCAGTCTTGGCAGTCTGCAATGCACCTGACAACAGCAGCAAGCAGCTCCAAGAGGCTGCGGTCTGGGACCTGCTGAAAGACATGGACAGAGATGCCACTCACAGGGTTGTATACAGATGCTCGCCCGTGCTGCCCTCACGACGGTGCTCAGGCACACATGCTTCAGAGAAAACAAGTAAATACATTTTCAAATAAAGAAAGAAGGGAGGAATGGTGAAATTATGGTCCAGCTGGCCGACAGATGTTGAGCCTGGCCCTCGGTCAGGTCTCCAGTGCCAATGTGCCGTATTATCACACGTTCATACACCTGTTTCTCTGCCGCCGTGCGCCCTAGTCATGCATCCTTTTTTTGTCCTCTTTCAAGAGGCTCCCTAGGTGTCCAGTACATGTTGTGTTTTTGTTTTAGTCTGGTGTACGATGCTTCTCCCTATCAAAGACAATCAGGATCAAATGGATGCAGGAGGGCCCAGAGGCATCTCAGAAAAGAGCAGCATCCCTCTTTTTACCATCTCCTTCTCTCCATCCACCGCTTTCTATCTCTCCTTCCTCCATTCTCTCTCTCTATCCCTTTCTGTAACTCTCTAGTGCAGCTGCCGCCAGGAGAAGCATGGTCTCATCTTCCGCAGCGCATCCACAGCCCCAGGGAGACCCAGGTGTGTGTTCTTACAGCTAATGCCCACCTGTCCCCTACTGCACTTAAAATGAGGAAACGAGCCACAGCACAGAGGCTTTTTGTCTTGGAACAGAAGTGCTTCAAAAAACAGGAAGAGAGTTGGGTTCGGATGGCATGTGGGACTTGTGAGGTGGGTATACACTTTTCTTCTACACCTCGAGGAAAAATGAATACATTCAGGCTGCTAAGGTTGGAGGAAATAAGGCGGCCAGGGGTGTGTTTGTCACAGCCCGAGATGACATCCATCAACACAAAGTAAACAGGAAGGTGTCAACAATGCGGAGATTCTAGAGTGTTCTACAGCGCCAGTCTGTCAGAAAAGATCACGTAGAATTTGGGTGTTATCATCAGACAATGCTGAGGGAAAGGAACTGGGTGCAAAGAACTGCCTCTGCCTTTTTTTCTTGGGTGCGTGTCAAAAAACACTGATGATGGCATAGCACCGAAATGTGCACTTTTGTGTTAAAAAAGTGGTGAGTACGGTTCTTTCATTGCAAATGAGGGAAAAGGAACTCGCCTGACAACAAATGAACCATAAAAATACACATTTATGGCGAGAAGGGGGAGAAGGGGTGAGTCAATGCTTTGGCTCACTTCTCTGTTGTATAATATGCTGTAACAATACTCATGCAGATGAACATCTTGGAATCATGATCTTGTCTTGTACTGGAGCCAAGACACTGATCATCATTAGATACTGAACATTCTGGAATGAACACATATGCAATCAGCACACACACACACGCACACATGCTGACACAAAAACACACACGCACGCACACAAACACAGTGTAAGACATTATATTTATCACAGAACTTGGCAGACTGTCTAGTCTTGAAAGCGAACCCTTAACATCTGCATGAAAGTGCTCAGAATGATTATGTCTGCCAAAGAAACATAACTCTCACAGCACACTCTCCCTCCTTCTCTTCATCCATATCAAAGTCTCCAAGTCTTTCTCTCCCTCTATCTGTCTATCTACTGTATCTCTCTATCAAAGCGAATAAGTAAAGGTGAAAATGACTCCACACATCTTAGGTTAGTTATGATGCTTGAAATGAGAGGGCAGTTCCACCGACTCATGCAACCTTCCATTGCAATATATGCTGAAAGCTTGGAGAACCTTTGAACAAGCACAACAAAAACCCAATATCAGACAGTCACAACAAAAGGAGTCGGTTACTCAAGAAGGCATTACGCAAGCTAAGGCGATCACTCTTCACCCCTCTCATGGGGGAGAATAACGCATCTTGCTTTTGTTGTTGTCGTTGGGAAGGGGGATGGTGGCGTAAAACGTTTGTGACAGATCATCACAAACAGTGCCAAGACAGCTGAGCTTACCGTCTCTTTAAATCCACCCACCCTTGCTCCCTTTTTGATGGTTGCATGCGAATTGGATTAAACGTTAAACCCTTACCAGAGTTGACATGCTCAATACATTCACATGGCAGAGAAAAGGGGAGACTTGTCAAATGGAATGAAAGTGTGTGTGTGTGTGTGTGTGTGTGTGTAAGAGAGAGAGCTGCTTGAAGTGAATCAAATTTTGCTGACACAGTAGTTCAACTGCTAACCAAATATTTATCGGTAAGTCCACATTTTTCTTTTATTTCCAAACGCACCATTCTATAAAGCATTGCTTATCAAAGTGGGGACTGCAGCATGTTGCCAGGGGGGTCCGCAGTTTGCTACAAAAACATGAACTTGTCCTATCTGGAGAAAAATGCTACAGTTTTGATGTGAGCCTGACTGATCTGCCAATACATCGCATCAATACATCAAAACTTCAGAGAATGTGGAGAAAACACTGTTTTTTATCATAATAGGTGTACGTTTGGCAAAAAAAAAAAAAACATACTATCAGAGTTTTTCTAAATGCAATAACATGACTGTTACTGTATCAGCACTATATTTTTAAAAATAGCAAAAAAGCATCCTACAGAAAGAACGGCTATACACCTGAATAGTTAAATTTGCCTTTTGCGTTAGAGGCTCCTTGAAAAGTGTTCTGCTCTGTGAGCTTTCCCTAGCCCCCCCTGCTATAGAAGCATTAAACAGATCCTATTCTATTGCAGGTCTCATTGCACCTGGGGTACAAAGCTCTGTTGCTCTATTTCTGTAATCTATAGATTTCCTAAAGCCAGGCTCTGTGTTCCACAGGAGCTGCACCCTTCAAATCAAGGTAAACATCAAATTGAGTTCTCTTATTGTAATGACAATCTTTGATGATCAATAAGATTGAAAATGACACTCCAAAAAGCAATTAGCTGTGGCCTAGTGGGGGTTTCAGAGTTAACTAAACTGGAATCCTGCTATGTATCCTCGAAATACTCAGATCTACACGATGAAGCTTCTCTTAATCAAAACTTCTCCTCCTTTCTGTCCACCTCTACTGGTGTGATGAAACTCTGAGAATAGCATACAATAATGGTACTGGTCAAACTAATCCATACAGAGTGTGTGTGTGTGTGTGTGTGTGTGTGTTTGTGTGTGTGTGTGTGTGTGTGTGTGCGCGTGCATGTTTTTCTGCCTGAATGTTTCTCTGCATGTACCATGTTTCACAGACACACAAAGGAAACAGTAGACATCATCATTAAGGGCTACAAACATGGGAATCCATTTTGTGGCAGTTCATTGCTGGTTGCCTGTCATATGCAGAATTGTTTTCAGGGGCAAAAGGATTGTGTTGTTATTGTTTTCTACAGTCACAGGAATCAAATCCTCTGGACACCTGTTAATCCATCGGGGACCATGATCTAATATCTAACACTGAATCATCTACGGCCCTGGTCTTTTTTCTTCTTCTATAAGTTACTGTACTTTTTACTCCTCAGACATGCTTTTGTGCAGCTTTGTCCACTTTGACCCACACATACACACACAGTCCACACACAAATCTAACATCTAAGGTCATAAAAAATGGAGTTGATGGGAAATAGAATTTGCCGATCACCCCTCTCAAAGTCTACGTGTTGAAAAGGTCATTCGTTGCTACCTTATTCGTGGGCAATAAAAAACGTACAGTACAAATCTCATGAGAAAGACTTTTTTTCTTTAACAAATGTTTTTTTTTTTGTGTGTCAAAATGTATGTTGGGCACAAAGCCAAGCTTTTTTCTCCATGAAAAAGAGTTCAGTTGTGTTCATCTCCACCTTCTTGCCATTCAAATCTCCTCATTGTACACTAATCCTGAAAATCCACCCACAGTACTGATGCTGTTAAGAACCCTCGGATTCTTTTCCCTTTAGTTGCAAATACAACATTAACTGCCATCTTGACTTGCTGCAACTCAGCTAATTCCATTGCATACATGTATCTCCACAATAAAGAAGGGGGTGTTGGTGTTGGTAGGGGTACTTCTGGCTTGTCTCCATTGTGGCTCCTGAGTACCCTTGAACTTGAAAATCTTCCCTAGTCAGTGAGCAGCAGCAGCAGCAGCATGGTGGCCATTTGCCGAGACGGTACTGGGAACACGCCGAATGTGGGAAGTTCACGGAACTTTCCGGAACAGAGCAAGAGCACAAGCGGAGAAAAATGTTTGTGTGTGTGTGTGTGTGTTGGGGGGGTGGGTGTTGAAAAAAACTAGAGTACAATATAGCGATAGGCTTCATCTGTTCATAGATCCGGCGTCCATTGCCTGGGGGCTGCTTTTCACCCCCATACACCCAGGAGGTGACACAAGCCCGTCGCCCCCCTGTTGGTCCATTGTCCAAGGAGAGGACATGTACCCCTGGGCGTCCATACCGTGCACCTGTTTGCCGTCTTTGCCCCCTCGAGCTGACAGGGCGCCACCACCCTGCTCCAGGCTCCCTGTGCTGTTACACTTCTTGACCAGCGGGGGCGCCAGCGAGCTGGAGCAGAGCAGCGAGGAGAGTGAAAGGCTGCTGAGTGCCTCAGACAAGGGTTCACTATGGGTGCCCACCTCAGTGCCCACTGTGCCCGTTCCTGTACCCGTGTCGTTGTCAGAGGGGTCCGTGGAGTCCTGACGTGGGCAGCCGGGGCTGCTGCTACCTCCACAGCTGCTCTGGCTCCGCTGGTGGCCTCTAGTGGCCTGTAGGGGCACTGCGCCAGACTGCTTGGCCCCACGTTGCTGCCAGCGGGGGGAAGGGGAGGCCGGAGGTGGCGGGATGGGCAGGGGGATGGGGCAGAGCACGGGCACCGGCAGGGCCAGGGCCAGGTCCTGTGATGACGACGACGACGGTGGTGGGGGTGGTGGTGGCGGCAGAGAGATGCTGAAGCTCAGGCCCTCCTCCAGGGTGGTCTGCAGGCTGCCTTCTGAACTGCCTGTGGCCAAAGACGAGTCACTGTGGTAGGGATGCTGAGAGCCGGGAGGATTCAGGAGCGAGAGAGAGAGGGAGAGTCATAGGGAGAGGAAGAGAGAGGGAGAGAGAGAGAGAGAGAGAGAGAGAGAGGGGGGAGAGCAAGGGAGAGAAAGGAGAAAAACAGAAATATGAATGGACAGAGAGTACAGAGAGGAAGAAAATAAAAAAGAAATCTGATTTTTTTTTCTAAAAGATAGACCAGAAGACTTTTAGCTCTAAAGAGCTACTTTGTGTAAAGGGTCACTGAGCACCATGCCCATCTGAGCCTCTCAGCAACACAGAAAGTGGCATCTCCATGGGTCCAAAGTCCCACTAATGGGGCCAGCCTGGGTGAGTGGATGGGGGGGTAGAGGGGAGTGCAGTATTAGGATTTAGCTGCTTGCGCACTCACTCGCTCACTCACTCACATACCTGTGAGCCAATGACTCTGCTGTTTGCCCCCGGGGACCTGAGCGAGGCCCAGGAGGCAGGAGAGGTGAGCAGAGAGCCCATTCGGTTCGTTGGTCTCGCTGCCGCCGCCGGGCTCCCCTGGGACGTGGCCGAGGCCGGGTGGAAGAACTCTGCCGGGAGGTGGAACTGAGGAGAGTCCCCCCGGCTGGTGCTGTTCCCTCCGCCATCTCCATCTCCACCTCCACCACCACCTGCCCTGCCAGTGAGGCCCCTGAGCTGCCCACCATCTGCCAGGGAGACACGGGAGTCAGAAGACTGAACGCATGAATGGTTCACTGGGTTGGGAATGGGACTCTCCTCAAGAGTGGGTGCCCTAGTGTCTCCTAATGGTCCTTCATCAGAGTGTAACTGGAGTGTGACGAGGTGATAAGGAATCGGCTCCGTGGAGGGGGGTGCTTGCGGTTCATCAATCAGTGACACTGTATTGTTATTGCAGTTCACTCAGGCTTTAAGAGCGATGGGGGCTGTATGCAGCCCACTGGACAGTTTAACCAGGCCAGACAAAACATTTTGAAAGGGGGAAAATTATATTATATTATTATATTAAATATAAAATTATATTTTGGCACAATCAAAAGCCGATTTTTAAAGAGTGAGTTAGTAGTATTCAAGGACTAGCTTCCAGATAGGTACCAAATTGCAATTAAGCTGCCAGTTTCCATGATTTACAATATTTTAGTGACAATAATAATCTGGAGTAGCAGAAAGGCACCAGCTAGTGTACTAGTGGGTATGGTTTAACTCTTTAAGTCGGGGTCTTCTCTACTTTTATATAACCCAAACCCGGTTCACCTTTCATTTTATCAAACTGAAACCTGGTACACCTGTCTTTCTATAAACCCTAAATCTGGTTCATCTCTCATTATATTAAAGCAACACCAAAGAGTTTTTAAGACCTTAAAATAATTTTTTCAAAATCGTTTTGGTGGTCCATCAACTCGTATGAACGTTACCTTCTGCATCTGCTCTGGGGCCCTCTATCGGCTCTAATAGCACTAAACAAGTTCGCCCTGTCGGGTCGAGGTCCTGTAGTCCAAGTAAAAACTACAGTCGATTGGCTTTGCGGCCAGCCATAGGTTGGAGTATAGCCAGAGTTGAGCCTACTCGACAAATATATAACGGGAGAAAAATTGCAATCATGACGGAGCTACCAAAGAAAAGAAGGAGATCTGAAGAAGCCAAAAAAAAAACGGGATCATGATCGAGAAAGAGCTCGAACCAGAGTGAATATTGGTCCGGCTTTCATTTGTTGGCGAGAGCTAAAGGAGGCTACTCATTGCAAAACGCATGGTGACCTAGCTTTGTTGCTACTGGACTTGTAAGTAATAATGGTATATCCGACAGTATTCATCATTGATTGTTTTATCTATGGATTAGCCTGTGATAGCGTTACCAAACACGGAAAGTAGCGTCAACACCAAGTAAGCCAACACATTCACAGCCACCACAGCTGCCGGTGTCCAGCGTCACAGAGGAGTCTGATGAGTTAGAAGCTATCTATTTTGGCTTTTATAACTTCATAATTTTTTTCCTCGTTGTGGTTTAGGGGAGGATTATCACTCGATAAGGAGTGGAGGCAACTAAATGCTAAAATGTTAGACGTGTTTTCTTGAGCATCCTAGTGTAAACATATCTTGCTATTACGCTAGACCTTTTGACAAAATCTAAAATGCACAGCAAGCGATGTCATATGTATATGTGTATAAATCAAAATAAATCATACTTTTACAACAACGTACATACCTTGTCTGTAGACATGATTTCTAAAGCCAATGCTGATAAACAAATTGCGGTGACTGTACATAGGCAATAGTCAGTGGCTTGCTATTTACGACAGCAGTAAAAATCCCAGGGGGGACAGAGGGTACATGTCCCCTCTCATCCAAGGGTTGTTAGCCCCCCCCCCTCTCAAAAAAAAAAAAAAAAATTATATACTGTATATAAAAAAAACAATAACTATATATGTATTTATATGTATCTATATGTATATCTAAAATAACTGTGTAAGCAGAAAAGAAGAAAGAATTCTGAAACAGTTGAGTTCACTCTCCCTTTCCTCACAGTGGTTTGTCCCACTGCCTGCTTCTCCAGTTCATCTTACGTAGCCTACCCTACATAGTCGGATGCGTGGCTGCGGCTCAATTAAGTTGAACGCTAGTACTATGATATTTCATTCACATTAAATAAATCGATTCTCTTTAATGTAGTTGAGGCTGACTCATTTATAAATTAGCATAAATGCTGATTACCCATGTAATTTTCCACAAATCTTCTATATTAGCATCAAAAGTTTTGGCTACTTATACTGTATCTTCTTAACGTTAGCTTGTTTATGTGGCATTTAGCACATGGGCCTATTGTGTGGCACATAGCCAGTTGGTCAGCTTACTACAGCTTGTGAGTAATGTTAGGGTGATATATTTACTTTTCAGTTGTCCATTTATTCTTTTAGGTGAGTGGATGTCACGTGAACCCTTCATAGCCTATAGTGTGTTGTGTGCGTTAGCTAAATTGTTACTGTTATGCAACTGGTTACTAGTGTCACAAACTATGTACTGTAAATGTTAATATGTTAGCCTGAAAAGAGTTCATCCCTGGTTTGTGTTAAAAAGAGAGAGAAAGATAGAGAGAAAAAGGAAAAGAAAGTGTAGAGGGTAATGTGGGCCTTTACCTCGGCTGTGGGTTGGAGTGCGCTGGTGGTGCTGCTGCTGTAACAGCAGAAGGCCCTTGGCTGGACTCAGGGGGCCAAGGCCTGCGTCTAGTAGGTCCGTCTCGGGTTCGGCCCTCTGGGGAGTGCTTGGTCGGGAGCCCCCGTACAGAGCCTCACAGCTGCGGAGCTCCTCTGAGCTGTGTGAGCCACTGCTCACCCTCTCCTTCTGGGCCCAAACATAAAAACAATGCATTTACCTATGACAACCCGCGGTTCAGCCTAACCCGGGGGCTAGCCGCAGGCGCGCTAGCCTGGGAGCAACTGATAGCTGTTTATGTACATCCTCTTCTGAGACACAGTCTGTGCCCAGCGGCCTCTGGTACACTGTCAAAAATCACATTAGCATTCATCAAGCCAGCGTTTGTGTGTGTGTGTGTGTATATGTATAGTGCATGTCCAGTGTGTGTGTATGATAGTGTGTATGTGTGTGTGTAGTGTATGTCCAGTGTGTGTGTGTATGTGTGTGTGTGTTTATGTAAATGACTGTAGAGAGCATTCCAGTAGGGCCTTATGTCTGTGGTTTAAACCAAGGTTATATTAGGGGGGGTTTGGCCTCTGCTTGCATGCTAAGGCAGCCTATTAAGCCTGATGCTGCAAGCCTAATTAGCATTCCGCCGAGGCTGGTCTCAGTGCTAATCCAAACACAAGGCAATGGACACAGGAATGTCTTCCATTGGTATTAAGTTGAAGGCTTTGAAGGGACATGACAGTGTTAGCATTAAGCTAGTTTTGTGTCAAGGCAATCCTCCACAGTCCCTAAATATGTTTTTTTTGTTTTTGTTTTTTTGTGTTTTTACTTCTTGTTCCATCAACAACAAATCCCAAGAGTGAATGCTATTTCTTACTGCTCAATATTTTAGTACTATGAGCCACATATTGTACACAACGGGCCACGACTGACTTGAGGGATATCAGCTCCATTAGGGAGATGCTACATGCACACATATGGTCATGGCCATGTAGTTAATTAATAAAACCCATAAGCCAGGTGGAATTCATTCAAGCTCTTAAGGGGATCATAATCTTCAATAAGATATGTGGTTAGCGGCGCCTGATCAAGGCTCAAACAGAGTTGAAGTGGGTACAGTGATTATGTAATCAATGAATTAGCCATGCAAATTAATTAGCTGTTTACAGATCGAGATGAAAGTGTGGGCGACTATAAAACGACAATGAAAGGTACCCTCTGTAATGATCCGAGATTAGCTGTGTGTTGAATGTGAGGGTGTGGGGACAATACACCCATGGGGTTGTTTTTGTGCATCAGTCACATTACTCCAGATGTGCGTATTGTTTTGTGGTGTGTACATTTATCTGTGCTTGTGAACGGGTGTGTGTTTGCAGTGTGATCCATATGTTTGATTTGTGCATCTGTTTCTGTGTGTGTGTGTGTGAGTTCTCCAAGCTTGCTGTCTGTGGCCAGCAGCTGGTAGACACTGTGTGACTGTGTGTGTGTGTTTTCAATGCGATGTGAGTTTGTGTGTGTGTGTGTGTGTGTGTGTGTGTCTGTGTGTGAGAGAGAGAGAGAGCGTGTGTGTATGTACAAGTTTCCCAACCTTGCTGTCCTTCACCAGCAGCTGGTAGACGCTGTGGTCATCCAGGCTGAGGTCATCAGGAAGCGCCAGTGACGACGACTTATCCGACAACTGCTCAGACATCAGAGAGGCCTGCTCCACCTCTGCCAACTGGATCTGCACATGAGCGTGTGTGTGTGTGTGTGTGTGTAAAAGGAGAACAGACACAAAGTAAGTGAGCAAAAAAAGCAATTGAACAAAATATTTCACACAGTTCTGAATTCCACACGAGGGACCTCATAAGGAGCGGCTGCAGCCATGACTGACAGCTGAAGATGAGCTCCCAGAGTGCCCTCCGCGGGGTGGACAGTGCAAGAAGGATGGACTGATGAAGGAGGAGGAAGAAAGATGGAGTAATGAAGGATGTCAAATTTGCCTTGAGGCCGGACTGTCGAAATGCAGAGCCGAAGTCATTTGACAAGGGGCGAGAAGTTGAGTGGAAGAGAGGGATCAAGAGAGAAAGAGACACACAGAGAGAAGGAGAGAAATAAAGAGGGATGTGAAGGTCTGAAGAGCAAAATGGCGTCAGCATGTACAGCCCTCGACACGTTTCTCTGCAGCTTTGAGTACTGACTCCATCCTCTCACCAGTTAGGAACCTCTGGTAACCTCTGTGATGATACACAAATACACATAAAAACATGCAGTTCAAAGTTGGGGCTGCAGATCCAAGTGCATCTGTGTGTGTGTGTGTGTGTGTGTGTGTCTTTCTATTAAAAAAAGTGTGTGTGCGCAAAGAAAGAGAAAAGGGAACCTGGCAACAGTAGTGTCTCTTAGTCATGCCACTGAACACGATGATGCATACACATAAGAACACACACACACACACACACACACACACACACACGCACACACACACACACACACAGATGCACGTGTGCATGTACACACAGACACCCACACATGCAGAAACACACACAGAGACAAAATCAGAGGACTAGCGAGTAATTTGCCGGGTTGATGCATGTGATTTTGCACACCTGTGAGGGTTGAGAATGAGTGATCACCATTAGCACACTCACATGATTCAATCCCACCCACAGTCCCTGGGGGCAAACATGGCACTACCACAATCTCACTTAAGCTGCCATGAGTGTGTGTACACACAAACACAAACCAGCGCAAACATCTTTGTCTACACACACACACACACACACACACACTTGCTCGTAGCAAACCCCCATGCATTATTTACATGCATCTCAATCTTGTAGGGCTTATGGGAATTGGAAGCAGCTGGAGACTTGGCCACCTCTCCTCCTTTCTCTCTCTCTCTCTCTCTCTCTTACTCTCTCTCTCTCTCATTTTCTCAGTACCTCTAACCCAGTGTGAGCTGAGCTGAAGGTCAGAACGGCGGTGGGCTCAAGAACAAAAGGGAGACTCTGCTGAGACACAAATGTGCGTTTCTGACACAGCGAGGGCCATCCCTGGGCCCCTCTGAATGACTTGTCTGCCGCTCAGTGTGCAGAACAAATAACGCCTGCCATCACCGGCACTGCCTAGTGCTCAACGTAAAGAAGGCTTGCCGGAGACTGACAACTCTCGATTCTAATCGACGTGAAACCTGTTAAGAAACGGAGGACAGATGGATGGGATGAATCAAAGATGATTGGCAGTCTCTCTGAGGGATGCTGAATAAGAAATACTTTCTAAAAGACATAAAAATATGACATTTTAATACAATGCATGACAGATATGCTTCTTGCTACCTATACTGTGTAAACAGCTTATTATTTCATGTCCGGAAAAAGTAACTGTATTAATAGTAATTATATTTTTATTACGTAATTACTTAATATTATACCACAAACTATCCGACTACCAGTGTTCTGACTGAAAGGATAGTGGAGTTAGTAAGAGGAGAGGGACAAAGACGCTGTCCCAACAGAGGCCCGCAAGCACTGAGAGCCTCTGTAGTTCAGCACCATGGACAGCGAACGGCCTTCCCCCTCCGCTCCAGCAAGGTGGAGAGCGCCTCATTCAGTGGGGCCCTTCACACTGCCAATGACACATCCGCAGCCGCCAGCCGGGTCCTCAAGAGAGGACAGATGGCAGACTTGCACTCTTCTCTTGGCTGCCTCTCAGGGCTAATGGCGCATGAATAGCCGTCTCTGGCTTTCATGGGTCCCAGAGACGCACACAGATGTGGCTTTGTGAGTCTCTCCTGTGAGGCCTAGGGAGGATGTGAACCCACGAGAATAAGATGAGCTTGTTTGTGTGAAGAGAGCATTCCTAGTGGGTTCATTGGCCTTTTGGTGAATTGGAGTCCGAGGTCCCCTCTTTAATAGAGCATGAGCACTGAGATGCTCACGGAGGCCGTGAATGGCCTAGAACTATACGGCTCTAGAAATTGCAAAAAGGAAAAAAAAAAAACAAGCTCTTCAAAAAGTATATTTACTTTAGTGTCTTAAACACACACACACACACACAAAGAATGTGTGTGCAGCCTCATGGACACATTCCTTTCCCTCGCTGGCTAGTGTTCCATTTTGCAACATCCCCAGAATGCAACTGGCTCACAACCCAGACGATGGGCACAGCAACCGCAAGTTTACCCATCATTCAAGGCCGCTAAAAAAAGGAGGCGCTCAGTCTCCCAGTGAAGACATTGAAGTCTGTCAAGTGATGTCTTAGGAGAATGCTCAAAGCCTTGACAGTCAGGCTGCCAGTTTTTGGGAAGCCCTAGGTGAGCTATGAATACATCAAACCGCCCCTGACAAGTGATGGAAATAACCTATTAGCGTTAGCGTTAGCGAGTGAACAAAAACAGGACAGCGAAAGACTATGGAGAAGAGAATAGAAAAGAAAAAAAAAGAGAGAAAGGGACACATTCTCATCACACCCCAGAGTGTGTCTCTCTAAGATTGATTAAGGTCTGTTCAACAGTATCAATAACTATTACTAAACAGAACCATCCATATCCTGAAATGATCGTGAAGAATCGCTTTCAGTTTGAACAAAGACGAAGAACATCAATGGGGAATCGCTTTCAGAGCAAGGTTGAGAAGAATTAAACAGCTCGTGGAGTTTATCAGTGTCCTAATGGATGTGACATTCCATTATCTTAGAGGTCGGAATTATTTTATCACTGACTGGTGTTAGTATGAAGACCTTCTGTCAGAACCCATATCTGCTTTTAACAAAAAGCATAAATGGGGCTTAGAGGAAGGAGAATGTAGAGGGTTTTTTTTTAGGTGTGGACTGGGTTGGGTAGTTGGGCAGCCTTGGCCTACTACTACTACACACTGAAAACGGGCAAAAAAAGTTTAGTCAGCGAACTCGCCTCCATCGACTGGGGTGCATTGATAGGTGGTGGGAGTAAGGTCTAGATAACTGGGTGTAGGTGGCTTTGTGGGATCGTAGGTGGTGGTCGGGGCGGTTACCTCTTGCGGGTGGCGGTGGCAGTCACGGCACAGAGGCGGAGAGGAGTAGTGGTGGAACACGGAGCCTGACAGGTTGTCAATCATCAGCATCTCCCCCTCCAGGGAGTCCTTGATGAGCAACGAGACACTGTCCAGCCACTGGTTCTCCTGCATAAGGGTGACACGCACGCGCACGCGCGCACACACACACACACACACACACACACACACACACACACATAGCATTATTAAAAACATACACACACACACATTATTCAAGGGCAACAACTCTCTCTCTCTCTCTCTCTCACACACACACACACACACCACATAGGCAGAAGCTCACACCATTATTAAAAAGGACACACACACACACACACACACACACACACACACAGACAGACAGACAGACAGAGAACCATACTAAACCATATGGCCTAAAAACCAAGTCTGGCTAGTGGTGGTCAAAAGCACAGACCCTGTTAGTAAATGTTAGCAGTTATAATTCCATCTTTTTTTTTTGCTCTTTATCATCCCATGCTCTTTTCTCTGCCTTTTTTTCTCAACTGCTCTTCTCACACACCCCCACACCTCCACCCTCATCTTTCCCCTCTGCCTTTTTCCGTCTTCTAGACCTCCCTTCTCTCCTCTCCTCCTGCTGGGAAAGTGATTAATCACAGACTGTTGTTTCATTAAACGCCATCAGACCCATGCCAGTATTCTACTGTATGCTTTCCCGCAGCCACAAGTAAGAGAGAGAGAGAGAGAAAGAGAGAGAGAGAGAGAGAGGGAGAGATGAAAACAATAAAAAAAAAAAATAAATAAAAAACTCTTCAACCTCACTATTTCAATGTCAAATATTATGAACAGGGATAGATTTTATACCGTCCAACCTTTTCATACCAAGAACGTTGAAAATAAATGACACTGTTCTGAGACAGATGGGGGTTGGGTTCTTTGTGTGGGGACTGGGGAGTAGGAGGGAGGAGGTGTCTCAGGACTGGAGGATCTGACAGGGCTTACACCAGACAGGCAGACAGGCAGACAGACAGACAGAGAGAGAGAGAAAAAGAAAGAGATAGGAACAGAGCGGATAGATGAAATAGCAGAGAAACCCGAGCACAAAGATGGAAGAGTGCTTTTTTTGTGAGTGAGAAACTAGTGGTGCATGTGTGAACACACACCTGTGTGTGTGTGTGTGTGTGTGTGTGTGTGAGAGAGAGAGAGAGAGAGAAATATATATATATATATATATATATATATAGAGAGAGAGAGATAGATAGAGAGAGATGGGGGAACACATTGAGAGAACAGTATTTTGTGTGTGTGAGTGTGAGATAGTAGCTGTGCATGTGTGAACAGAAGAGAGAGAGAGAGAGAGAGAGAGAGAGAGAGAGAGATAGGGAAGTAGAGGGGTGCTGTGAGGCGTGAGTGACCCTGGGTTGAGCCGAGCCGAGCCAAGCCAAGCAAGAGAGCCCCGCCAGCAACACTACGGCAGCACCCCAGCATTCTCCCAGCCCACCCCACATCCTCCCCAGCCCAGCACACCTCAGCCCAGTCCACATCCAGCCCAGCCCAGCAGTGAGCAGGGCCCAGTCAGCCGTGTAAAGGGAGTCCAGAACCGCCTGATGTGAGGACCGTGGGCACCAGATATCGACTAGACCTCTCTCACATGGACAGAATGGATGGAATGAGGGAGTGAGAGAGAGAGAGAGAGAGAGAGAGAGAGATGGGGAGTGGGGGAGTGAGAGAGTGATGGAATGTAGGAAACTAAGGAAAGAGTAAAGAATCACAAAGGCTGGGTCAGAGAGAATGCCAGGAAAGACGAAAACACAAAGACTGCCTATACTGCTGACACAATGAAAGAAAGCGAGTGATGAAAGTGAAACTTGGGGAGGAAGAGAATGGACAGAGAAGGGAGAGAGCAAGGAAAAGAGGAGACAAAGAGCAATGGAGCGTTGACCTCCATACTGCTGACACAGGGGTGGTTCCCAGCAGCAAGCAACCTTATCCCATAGTTCCCTCTGTGATCTGCCCTCATGCCTAGCAACTCAATAGTTCTTCAGAACATCCTGCTGCTCTGGCATTGATTAGCCATCCCTGGGAGCCCAATAGCACCTTCACCATCGTGTTCGAGATTGACAAGCAGTGATTCCATCTCTCTTTCTCTCTCTCTCTCTCTCTCTCACATACACAGACATCACACACACACAAATACACACAACAAATCTTTGCTCCAACTACAACTCCTTATTAGCCCAGAACACTCTTCAGGTAGAAGAACAAGTATCTACACGTCTTCCCCAGACTGTATACTTGCTTCTCCATGTTTCCTATGCAGCTCTCCATTATCCTTTGTAATCTGTTGCTTTGTACCGCATACATTCAGAGCCGAGCTAATTGTTTCCACAGTGTATGTGATTTACTGAGCACCAACTGTGCCCGGCCCCCTCACACACACACATGACTAAGTCCTTAAGCCTGGCCTTATCTCTGCTCCCCTCCCTGCTCTGGTTATCTAGCCGCCGGCAATAAGGCACCGGAGCTGCTGATGTATTCAGCAGGTGGTGCCTCCTGTCAGCGTCCCAGCGCAGCAGTGTGGAGGGTGGGTGCTGGGGGTGGGGGTAGGAATGGGTGGGGGTGCTGTGCAGTATGGAGTGTAGCTGGTGAGGTGCAAGGCTGCCTGTGGGGACCTGATAAGCCAGGCATGAAGAGGCTCTCTGCAGGGTCTGGTGCCGACGGGCAGTGTGTACAGGTGTGTGTATGTGTGTGTTTGTGGGTGGGTGTGTTTGAGGAAAGAGGACAGCATCCTCGTTGATTGAGCCTCCTGATGTGCAAAACACAGGGGTAGAGCTTGCTCCTGCTAGCATTCGGTCTGCCTCTGCCAAACACACACGCACAAACACACACACTGTAGCCACTGAACACTCTCTTGCACGCACAGGTATATATATACACCATATCTCTTGTCTCTCACACACACAGACACACACACAGACATACTCACAGGTGCACACACACACACACCCTTCAGATATGCCCCCTCCTTTAATGAATGCACAGGCACAGATATCTTGCATGTCTCACTCTCTCTCCAAACCACACACACACACACACACACACACACACACACAATTCTCCCTCTCCCGCACACACGGCATCTGTATTTCTCTCACTCCTGTTCTGTACTCAGTGCCCCAGAGAGCAGATCCCAGTAGATCCGTCGTGGTTCTCCATGTTGCGTCTCTTCTACCCTTACGGCACAGCTCGCCCTTCTCCTCTCATCATAAAAGGACCAGGCAGGCAGCGGAGGTGAGCTACCACGGAGCTCTCTCATAGTCAAACCACCCCCACCTGTCAATTACATACCACCTTTTCTTCTTCTTCTTCTCTCTCTCTCTCTCTCAAAGCTAGTCTGTGTGCAGTCACTCCCTTGAAACAATTACATACCATCTCTCCTCCTGCTTCTTCTTCTCTCTCCGTCTCTCTCTAAGCCAATCCGTGTGCAGTCTATCCTTTTCATACCAACTAATCAATTCCATCTTGAAACAATTACATACCTTCTCTCCATGTCTCTCTCTTTGACTGTCTGTCTGTCTGTCTCTCTCTCTGTATATATAGTCAATGCTCCAACCGATCAATAACCCTTCAAACAAACGGGTAGGAATGTCCACTCCAAACAGCTTCATGTTGGTGAAACAGGTGAAAACGGGTCCGACAGCCCTTCAGCTAGACCACTTATGACTCTTCAAATCTCTGCTTGGTGTTTCCTCTCGTTTACCCCTCTAACTACATTTGTTGGAGTATTGACGTCTTGGCACAGTAGTATGGACATGTCTGTTACAGATCAAACGTAAGTGCCATTTTGGACATGGACTACCAGTAGTCTACCACGACTGACAACAAGGAATAAGGAGCACAGTACCAAAAGGATAATCGAAAGGAATAAAACACTGAAAGTTTTTACTTTCAGAAACACTTCCATTATGCCATTATACTGTTGAGCACCTCGATGTAACCATCAACACACGAGGGAAGATAATAAACCCTCGACATACCAAAGCTTGTGTAGTGATCACTTTATTGGAGGTAAGACGAATAAAATGAGCCAGAAAAGGCTTAACATTACTTTTAACGTTTTGTAGCGGGCAGATTGTAACCAAATAAAAGAACCCATTTTAACCTCTTTGTTGTGTGGTACCTATTAGCTAATGCTGGCTAACGCTGTGTTCCTTTGCGTTGGTAGACTGAACAACAGATCAAGTCCGCGTTTAAAACAAGAGAAACATTTATTTGTGTCTGAAATGTATGCCGTTCCCTGTAGTCTGTAACAACGGTTGGAGAAAGTAATGTCAAATAGTGAGTGCAGGAATCATAGAAGGTAGCGTAAACAGTGCATAGCCTACTCTAAAGTCAAGACATCGGCGTCAGGGCAGTGTTATGGTAATGGCTACTTTTATTCAAACTGCATTCAAACTGCAGTCCACTACATGTCCAAAATGGCGGCCGCTTTTACGAAGGCCACGCAAGTGGGAAGGGTCAATAGAGAATGTGACATGACTTGCTCACAGTGGATGACATCTGAGTTTTCTCGAGGTGTGTGGACTCCTGTGAGCTAACTCATATTACTGCACCTCCATAATTGCCTTTTTGTTTTTCCTCTATTAACTGCAAAACTGGTGTGACTCATCTCTTTTAATTTCGTGCTCCCAAGGCTTTCTGCTGTAAATGGCTGTGGAAATTGCCTCTTGGAAGCGTGACTGCTGCAGCAGAAATGCCGTTGCCTTGTCTCGCGCGTGGCGGCCCGGGCCTAGACTCTGTTCTCCCTCGTGGGCCCTCAACGAGCCAATCCACATGCGCCGACGGGCGAGCTCTGTCACCTGTGCTGATTGTATCTCACCGTTCCAACACACCTCCAGATGCATCCTTCTCTCTTCTCTCTCTCTTTCATTTGTTCTTCTTCTCCACCCCTGTTCTCTCTCTCCCTCTCTCTGCTTCAGCAGTGCATCAATTATCTGTCTTTTGGCTCGCCACCTCCCTGTCTTCTTGCACCTCTCATTATCTGTGCGGCAGAGCTCCTTGCCGTGGCTCTCCAAATTGCATTTGCTGCACCTATAAATAAACTCTGTCCACACTGCAATCAAACCGCCACACTGATTGGGGGGGTGGGGTGTGTGTGACTGTGAGGGAGTTACCACAGTGTGTGTGTGTGTGTGGGGGGGGAGTTGTCTAGTCTTTGAGGTTGCAGTGTGGTGAAGGGAGTAAAGTGATGAGCATGGGGGAGAAGAAATGGCTGTGGTGTTGTATGTGTGTGTGTGTGTATGTGTGTGTGTGTGTGTGTTTGTGTGTCTAGGAGAAGAATGTTCATTCCTTGAGGCTTGTGTGTTATGTGGATGGGCATAAATGATGCAGTGAGTGTGTGTTTATGTGAATGTATGTGTGTGTGTGTGTGTGTGTTTTAAATGTGAATGTGAGTCTGTGTTTGTGATTGTGAAAGTAGTTGGAGGATGGTGCTGGTGGGGAGGTCAAAAAGTAGCACAGACGTACCTTGGATGAAGTGCAAATACAACACTGTCACATGCAAGATCACACATCTGTGAGACATGCAGTCCAAAGTCTCGCCATTGGTGTGTGTGTGTGAGTGTGTGTGTGTGTGTGTGAGAGTCTGTCTACATGCCACTAGGTATCCTACTGAGTTTATGCTATTTGATGTTCATGCGTGTGCCAGTGCTGCAGAAACATAAGCCACCTGTTGATATCCAACAGGGGTGTGTGTGTGTGTGTGTGTGTGTGGTGTTGGCGGGGGGTGTTGAGGGGGCAACACAGTCAGGCTTGTTGCCATGGTGCCAAAAAATGTGCGGCGCTAAGCTGCCAGGTTTAGGAGCGCACGGGACGACAGCCGAGTCTATTCCTCCCTCCCCTTCATTTTCTTCCTCCCTCCATCCTTCTCCTCCTGCCTCACTACAAAAAAGAAGAGCATTCCTCTAGTGAGTCATCTTTAGCTCTCTCCTCTGTTCCCCTCTTTGTTTTTCTCTCTTTCGTTCTTTCCCTCCCCCTCTCTCTCCCTGGTTCACAGAGTCATGCAATCAGCCCAATCCAATAATATCATAAACACACAACTACTCAGGCCGCTGTCTCACAAGAAAACAGCTGGTTACAATCAAGCGGGGGACACACCTCTGAGACGAGTCAATGACGAGGATGGGGGAAATGACTGTTATTACTGTGTGTGCTAGGGTTGACACGTTGTAAAATCAATGCAAGCAATATAGCAAAAACATCTGTGGGCGCGCTGAAAGCTTAAAATGACCACAGCATCGACTTAAGCCCCCAGAATATAAATACAAGCGTCCAACCACAATTTTTCTGGTGAGGCAGGCAGGGTTGTATGACGCTGCACAAGAAATGACAACATTAATTTGCACCACATCGTCCTTTGATATCTCAAAGGTTATATACATTATATTTAAGTAATATGAATAAAATAATATCATAAATAGAAAAAAAGAATAATTAGCCATAAAAAATTCTCACTCCTTATATCATAGCACTGACAATCAGCACTGCTGCCGGGCTGCTCTCAGTGGTTCCCAAAGAAATCAGTCACTGCAACGCCAGGCTTACCTCTTCAAGGCTAAAGGCTGTTCAACAATAGGCTGTACTCATGCAAGGGCACAACTCAGCGGTTTTATTTAAGACTTTTAGTCTGACTTTTTAATCCAAGATGTAAGCAAAAGGAATATGCAGAACTGCTAATGTGCCGTCTTCAGAACGTTTCACTAACCTTTGTACAACATGTTCTCTATACTTAAAGGAGAAGGTCACTAAAGGTCACTGTTCACTAAATGATGTTTGAAGAAAAAAAATGCAACATAGACCAAATAACAAACCAATAACAATAAAGTAACTAACTGTTAACATTGCACAAGTAACCTTATTGTTACTTGCCGCATTCATCGTCTATCTATGTTGCATCAAATTTTCTCAACAAATTTCCTATAGTTCCTAGCGTTTTTTCAATGCACCCAAGATTCTAGTTTATGCTTAACAAAATGACAATGTCATTCAAGTTAAAAAAAAAAAAATTATGGTTAAGTGCCCTATGAGAGGAGGTGTGTAGTGCAGAATTGCAAGGTATGTCAAATCCCCCCCATCCCCTTTCATAATTTGACACAATCCATTCATGGAGAAAACCAACCAAGAGGGAAAAATCACAGCATTTCTCCATGTCTGTGATGACAGTAATTATGTGACCTGACACAGCATGAGGCTTCCCATATACCCCATTCAAACACACACACACACACACACACACACACACACACACACACACACACGCGGGTGATATGAGCACAAGAGGGGACATGATGAGAGACGTAATTACATACAATCATAGCACCGTAAAAAATGATGATAACATGTGAATATTATGAGAATTTTGAAATATACCTCTCAGAGCTAGACAGCTAGGGGAAGGACACAGTCCAGTCATTATCAGACAAATGTCCAGTGCGGATAAGATGAAAAGCCGAGATGTACCATCAACATTCAACACTCAAAACCTCAATTGGAATATGTTGCGTAGTGTTCAGGAATCGTGTTCAGGAAAATTACATTCTTTTGGAGATAATGATATTGGCAAGGCAAGGGACAGCAAGGCCACTTTATTTAAATTGTGTATTTCATACACAAAGGAATTTCAATGTGCTGTACAAAATAAAAGAAAAGTATAGTAAAATTACTAAAGGTAGAAAAATATTAAGGGAAAAAAATTAATTAAAGTAAAATTATTGAGGTACATGAAAAACTATAATAACTCTGAGTAACTCAATGTCACATTTAGCAAATATTGTATGCATAACAATCTGTTGTTCCCTGAAACGTTTTAAGGAAAAGAGTGCTCACATTAGAGACTTGGTTACTGACCCAGACTGAAGTCAGATTTTTTTCGGTCAACGTTCATGACATTTTAAAGCGAGTGCTCTCGACCACAGCAACAACAACAACAACAACACACACACACACACACACACACACACACACACACATTCCTGTAAATGTACATGGGCACTGTGAGTGCCCTAATACACACCAACACACACACACACACACACACCTCTACATGGGCACTGTTAGTACAACGTACATGGGCACAGACGTGTGATGGTGAGTACAGCCACACACACACACACACATCTCTGTCCATGTACATGGGTACTGACCTGTGCTGATGAGTAGAGCCGATGGCGGCCGCGGGCATCATGGCCCATTCTGCGTGGGCTTGAGGCCGCGTGTGGGCAGTGGGGGCTCGCTGCTGTAACTCCTTGGTGCCTGCACCCGCCCTCCCCTGCCCCTCTTCCTCCTCCCCCAGGACCTAAACTCCCCCCTCCTGCTGCTGCTGCTGCTGCTGCTGCTCCCCCAGCAACAGCTGCGGCAATGGCAGCCCCTCCAGCCGTAGCGCCGAGGCCTCCCATGCAGCAGAGGGCGCCCTGGGCCAGCTCCAGCTCGATCTCGGCGTCCATCTCGGCATCCTCCATGGCCTCCTTGTTGGAGTCGTCCAGGTGCTTCATGAGCACAGCCACCACCACGTTGATGAGCACAAACTGTGCCGTCAGCACAAAGCTCACAAAGTACATGGGGGAGATGAACTGCAGGCTGGGGTTGCAGTTGTACTCGCCGGCCGGGCACTCACGCAGGGTGTCCTGCACAACAAGCCAGACAATGACATCAATTATGTAATGTAATGCATATGTAATGGACCAGTGAAGACGGGGAACAGTCAATGCCAAACAACAATCTGACACTCGATTGTAGTTAGGACAAAAGGTAGCAATACTGAATCTTACTACATGTTTTTACTGTTTTACATTTACAGTACAATTAGGCAGCCCTTATTGTAAAAAAATGGCTCCGTGTTACAGGAAAACGACAATATTAATAACGCAATATTTCCGGTCAAAAATACTGCATTGTACAGTACAATGCAATATTTTTGCAGTGTCTGTAGTATTTTTCATATTTTTCATGTTTTTTTTTTCATATCCAAAATATTGCATTTATTGCAGTAACACTGTTGTAATACCGTAGAACAAAATTAGAGTCGTAAGGGAGTAATTTCTTAATTCAAATAGAAATAATTTAAATTAGTAGCATTTCTGCGTCTTGTGGCTCATCCTCTCCTGGAACCCACCTTCATGATGCCGTTCCAGTTGTCGCCCGTTGAGACCTGGAAGAGCGTGAGGAAGGCCATGCCGAAGTTCTCGAAGGTGGCGTGGCGGCTCATGCCCTCGCACTGGTAGTCCTCGTTGCACACTAAGAGAGAGGGGCGAGACGGAGGACACGAGACCGGGAGGAGAGAGACGCACGAGCCACATACATACATACACACACAGTCAGTCCCTCACTATTACTCTCTCTCTCTCTTTCACACACACACACACACACACACACACACACACACTTCCCATCTCTAGCTGTGCTCCAGGGGGGTGGCAATGGAGCTCTGTCGTGGATCAGTGCTGATATAGCCTCATAAAGTAAAGTAAATGGGATTGAAAAGTCATTAGTATTTAGCAGATGCTGTCATTGGAAGCCACACTGACAAGTAATGGTGAGTGTGGAGCTTGAAGCCAGGGAGAGGGACAAAATCACTGCTCTACTTGGCTTGTCCAAAAAGGAAAATACAAAGCATGATCACAGTCTCTCTCTCTCTCTCTCTCTCTAACACACACACACACACACACACATACACACACACACTCAGTACTCTCTGCGACTCAAGAGGGGGAGACCAGCTCTCTTCAATCAGTGACTTGCACAGAAATTTATACATACAAAGTAAATTTAAATTTTGTTTCTGTGTGCTGTGTACAAACCAAGTTCCATGCCAAACCAAACACCCAGCTTTTTCCTTTTATTTATTCCATTCATCCATCCATCCATTCGTCCCTCCGTCCCTTCCGAGTTCTGCTGTTCATCCAACACCCTTAGACACACCTCAGGTAGTAATGAGATTATATCTCTGTTCTTTGACCTCTCGGGGACACAAACGTGTTTGTTTGATGCTGAATGTACTCACCCAACTCCCCAAAGAGCTCAACGCCCAAAGCAGCATAGATGAAAAAGAGCAGCATGAAGAGAAGCCCGAGGTTCCCCACCTGCAACACGCACACACACACACACACACTTTATGTACTTTATTTGATTCCACATTACAAGTCAATTATTTATTAGGAACCAAATCTACTGAATAGTCCAACTAATGATATTCTGACCAAAAATCACATAGCTTTAAACATCATCAGGGATACAGGAAGCATTGTCTCTTCCAGATAAGCATGCTGCCTATAATTGATAATATAGAGCAGTATTTGCCTAGCTGTCTGGCCCCTCTCTTTGTTAGTCCTCCAATACAAAGTCCACTGACCACCAGCCTATGTACATGGCCTAGGCTACCAAAAACAAGAACAATGAGCTGGCACTTATATCCACAGCTCTCAATAACAGTTATCAGAGATTGATTTCAGTTTTTTGGCACAAAAAGAGTCCTCCATAAAGAGGTCAAAAGCACAGGCTACTTCAAGAAGCCTAACTGCCTTGTCCTCCTGTGATAGACAAATGATGTCAGGCGTGTTGGGGTTCTCTTTCGTTTCGAAGCCGAAACGTACGAATGGATGATGCCCATCATCTCCTACTTTTTCTGAAGTCAATTTTAACCAACCCTTTGAAAAAAGGGCAGTAAGCGCTCTGACGCGCGCAGGCAACTACTTAGACAGCCCTGCATGACGTCAGAAAGTCTATATATTGACTGCGCTTACGCTTCAGGTCCTCTTTGCCTCTTTCACCTCGCCTACTGCGTGTGTTTCTGAGTCGCTTTTCGTTTGCTTCCGCAAATATTTCTAAAACCAACGGCTTTTTTGAAAGCCCACCACAAAAGCTTTTCTCAAAGCTCTACGAGGGATTTCCGTCTTGCTCCAAGTGCTCACGCCGGTCCCTAACTTCTGGTACCTCGAGACGCAAGATGGCTACTCGTCGTTGTACCGACTGTGATCGTCCCATGGCGCTCTCCGACCGCCATGCTGTGTGTTTCATCTGCATGGGGAGTGAGCATGCTATTTTAGCCTTCTCGCAGCCAGATCTCTGCTCGGCTTGCGAACGCCTCTCCCCTGCGGCTATTGCCAACAGAGCGGCATTTTTCGTGGGTTCCACTGGTAGTCCAGGGGCGGCTTCTACCCCCGTTGGCGTCAGTGCTCTCTCCGCCCGCCAGTTTATCGATTTTCCCCCAGCGTCCTCGCACCCGGATGGGCTAATCGGCCGGTCTTCAGTGGCTACTCGGCCATCGGTTAGCTTCTCAGCGGCTAGTCAGCTACCAGCTAGTCAGCTAACCGCGGCCCACCTGGCTAGCTCTGCTAGCTCCATCGGCGCTGCCTTTGCCCGCGCGGCTACTTCGCCTCTCCAGGTCGATGATTCTGACGACCCGGTTATCGAGGCTGTGGACGAGGAGGAGCTCGCTTCCTTCCTCTCCGCTAAGGGATGCGCCACCGTGGAAGATTTGCCACCGGTCCAGAAGACCCACGCCGCCCAGTTAGCTTCCGAGCTAGCTTCCTTGGCTACACAGGCGGCTAGCAGGCTGGGCCTGCCCCCGCCTCAGCGCTGTCCGGGAGGGCGTTTCGACCCCTTCTCCGGTGCGCTGCCCTCACCTGATGCCCTCCCACTCCCTGCTCACCCCACTGTCGTGGCGGATGCGCAGGCCTCTTGGGAGGCCCCCTTCGCCGCCATTGCCCCTATTCAAGGCCACGCGGCGTTTTACGCGATGGACGGAGCGGGCGCCAACGGCCTCATGCAGCTCCCTCGCGTTGAGGATGCGGTCATCTTCTGCCACCACCTGGACATCGCCTCCTGAGCTTCCCTCTAAGCCGTGCCAGCGCACGGAGAAGCTCGTTTCAAAGGCCTTTATTTGTACAGGCCAGGCGATAAGGGCGTTGAATACCGCCTTTCTCCTCTCCTCTCTGTCTGAGGAACTGGTGGCGGATCTCTCAGCGCAGCCATCGGACCTTACCCTCCATCAGCTGCGCAGAGCTACCGCTCTCACCTCACTGCCCATCAGGGCGGCCATTAAAGCCGACGGGCGCTCCCTTGGCTCTTTGGTCGTCATCGACAGGCACCTCTGCCTGAATCTCTCGTCCATGCCAGAGAAGGAGATGAGACATCTTATGAACGCTCCCATCTCCGCTGATGCGCTGTTTGGCCAGGCGCTGGAACTCCTGCGCGATCGCTTAGAGAAGACGAAGTCGGCGGCTCAGGCCCTGCAACCCGTGCTTCCTAAGCGTGCCCCGCCTCAACCAGCCACTCCGGCTGCGCCTCAGACGCATGCTCGCGCGCCTCAACGGACGCAGCAGAAGAAAAAGGCGGATGCACCCAAAGCCGCGCCACCGCCGGCTACCGGGTCACAACCTCCTTGGCAGCGCTCTCGCTCCCGCGGACGCGCGCCCCCCGCCACGCGTCCAACCAGCCAGGAACGGCGCAAGAGGCCACAGCGATCCTGATACGATCGCGTGTGTGCGGCCGAACATGTCATGCAACCCCTATCCATTGACTGCTATGCCTCTGTGTGCTCCAAAAGGCACGGGTCCCTGCTCTGCAGTCCCCAGCTCGGAGCGTTCCCCCCCGCTTCGGCGCTCAGCCGTGGTGCACAGCCTCTGGTCCTGCTTCGGGCGGGCACGAGTCGATCTTTTCGCCTCGAGCGAGAACGCTCACTGTCCAGCGTGGTTTTCGCTGGAGCGAGATGCGCCGCTAGGGTCGGACGCGCTGGCACATCCGTGGCCGCGAGGTCTACTCTACGCTTTTCCCCCCTTCCTCTGATGCGTCAGGTGTTGGCCAGGATCAGAGCGGGGGCTCACAGGGTGATTCTGATCGCCCCCAATTGGCCATCTCAGAGCTGGTTCTCAGATCTGGTCTCACTGCTGGACGGCCAGCCTTGGACCCTCCCTCTGAGGAGGGATCTCCTATCTCAGGCTCACGGGTCGCTGTGGCACCCCAAGCCGGAAGCGTGGAGACTGACGGCTTGGCCCCTGAACGGGCACGTCTCCTAGAGAGCGGCCTGTCAGACGCAGTTATAGAGACTGTTCAGGCTGCTAGAGCTACGTCTACTAGGTCGTTGTATACACTAAAGTGGCGCGTGTTCAGCACGTGGTGCAGAGACAGAGGCTGTGATCCTCTAGTCTGCCCTATTGGCGAGGTGCTTGCTTTTCTGCAACACCTGTTTGATCAGGGTCGTACACCCTCTACTCTGAAGGTGTACCTCGCAGCTATTTCAGCATGCCATGTTGGCTATGCTGGCGTTTCCCCAGGCGCTCACCCCCTTGCGTCGCGCTTCATGAAGGGCGTCAGGCGGCTTCGCCCCTCTTCCACACGTTCGGTCCCTACTTGGGACCTGGCCACTGTCCTACACGGACTGGCTCTTACGCCCTTTGACCCTCTGTCGAGTGCCAGTCTAAAGATGCTTTCCCTTAAGACTGCGCTTCTGCTCGTTCTGGTCTCGGTGAAACGCGTTAGCGATCTGACTGCTCTATCAGTCAGTCCCGACTGTCTTGAATTCACATTGAAGATGACGCGCGGGTAACGCTGCGACCAAATCCCTTTTCTCGCCCTAAAGTGCTGTCTACTGACCCTCGTTCGAGGGTCATTGAGCTCTCAGCCCTTCCTGAGACGGGAGGTTCTGTGCCCGTCACTCTGTGCCCTGTCAGAGCGCTTCGTGCCTATTTGACGCGTACGCAGAGCATCAGGAAGACGAACCAGTTGTTCGTCTGCCATGGCGAGCGTGCCAAGGGTCAAGCCTTGTCTACCCAACGCAGGTCGCATTGGCTTACTGAGGCCATACGTCTGGCATATGAGGCGGCGGGTGTTCCTCCGCCTGCTCATGTCAGGGCGCTCTCAACCCGTGGAGTGGCGGCTTCTTGGGCCATCTGGAAAGGCGTCCCTATGCAGGATATCTGTCTGAGCGCTTCGTGGGCCTCAGGCAACACCTTCGCGCGTTTTTACGCGTTGGACGTCACCAGGCCGGGGGTAGCAGAGCAGTCTGTCGTGTCTGGCAGTCACACACACACACACATACGTGCACACACACACACAAACACACAAACACTCAATCCATTAAATCTCTACCATAAGGACCAATTTACCTGGTCTTGACTGTACTGCTGAGAGAATCGCATGAAACATCCTAAACCATGAAATCAGTCTCCATTAAATCCCCTATAGACTGTGGCCCAGCAAATGTGACCAACTAAAATCAACCAACACAGCACACTTGCAGAATCCCTGAGCAGCGGCTCGCGTGCAGGGCCCCATGTGGATTGGCCGAGAGAGAGAAAGAGAGAGAGGGAGAAAGAGATGAGATGAGCCCGGTGCGGCGCACCTAATAAATCACCTCACCGTGAAGCGAGAGACGCATTAGAGCAAGTGATGCAACAGCACACCACTCAGCCACGTCCGTCAATACCTCTCGCTCGTGTGGCGTTCCCAAAGTCTCCCGCGGGGGTTCCCAGATTGTCCTTGGAGTGTTTGTAGAGTGGTTTTCCCCTTTGGGAAGGGATTGACTGGACGTATACGTTTAGTTGTCCGACCAAGGACATGCTCTATAGGGGAGGATGGGATACGGGTGGATGACGGGGGGTTGGGGGTGGGTTTGTGGGGAGAGAGTTTCCACTAGCCCCGAGCGCTAAACCTTGCTCAAGTGACACGGCGGAAATCCAATCCTGAAAAAGTAAAATGCATTTCGCTCAGGTGGACACACGCTATTACCGAGGGATTTAGAGAGAGAAAAAAAGAGAAGAGCAAAGATAGAAGACGAGAGAGAGAGAGACAAGGAGAGACACAGACAGAGGTAAAGAGAGAGAAAAAGAGGAAAGAAGAAGAGAGAGGGGACACAGAGAGAGAGAGAAAGAGAGAGAGAGTGAGAGACAGACAGAGAGAGAGAGAGAGAGAGAGAGAGAGAGAGAGAGAGAGAGAGAAAGAGAGAGAGAGAGAGAGAGAGAGAGATGTCTGTGTGCAGATCCCATGAAAATACAATTCCATAAGGAAATGGAAGGTGCTCATTGGGTTGGTCTGCAGTGTTCAGTTTAAATTGTGCAAAACTGGCAATTATTTATTTTCCAGTTCCAGTTGGAGAACTCTGATCTCCATCTTCAGTTCAAGATTAAGTTTATAAATAACTTAATGCGTACTAAATTAGAAATATGATATGTGATATGATATAATATGATAATATGATATAATATTGTATAATATAAATACAGATATGGTATGCAACAGTAATGAAGTGAAGAAAGGTTTAATATACAGACTTTACAAATGAGAAAAAAAACTTACAAAGACAATGACAGAGAGATTTATAGAAAAAGGTGACCTAGCATCCTTTTGGCCTCAGTTTCTTTGGGTGTCTCTGACTGACATTTTAAATGATGGCAGACAGATGTCATGGAGCTGTTTCAACACCTGCTCTTTGAACGTTGAAAAAAAAAAAAAGACAAAACTGCAGCCCGGCCCAGACATCAAAGGCGGCCATCTTAAGCACCATTTACAGAGCCTATTTAGAGCCTAATGGGCCATGACTCAGAGTAGGCTCGTCTCCGAGCATGAAAAACTGCAGTCTTTACGGTCACGTCAAATAAAAACTGAAAAAAAAGGAAAAACACAACACTCTAATGGGTTCACGCATGATTCATTTCGAGTCAGGTGGTAAGAGCTGTGGAGAGAAAGAGAGAAAGGCTCGCGACAGAAAAAGAGAGAAAGAGAGAAATGTGTGCAATAAAATGAGCTATACAAAAGTTTTTTTGCTGTGATTTTGGACTGCAAAAAATCTGTTAAAATGCCTAAAAGAAAACAAAAAGAAGAGTGCCCTGGAGCGGTGTTTGGACTGTGTGTTCTCCATCCGGGGGTGATAAGAGGAGAGAACACAATCAGCCTTCACCAGCTGTCAAACCACAACAGCTCCTGAGCCCTTTCTGCTGATGGGCTGAAGTCAAAACAAATCTGTGTGGGTGCTGCAGGGCCTAAGTCCCATCAAACAGAACATGCAACTGTGAACTGTGGAGTTCCCCAATGGACCCGGCACGCACTCGGCCCAGACACGACCGAGTCAACCCACGCTGCCTGTATAAAGAAAAATGTTCCCCAAACTTGGACGCACTGCAGTGGAATGAATGTGTAGTGGAGGAGGAACATACTATGGAGTAAAAAAAAGAATAGACTACAAGGCAGGTGAGTTCACCTCAACAAGGTAAATGTCATTTACTGTACGGCAGAAGAGATCAAGATCTGTCCTCCTGCACATGCCTGAGAATAATAATCCAAAAGGGAAAATCCTCCATCCCCTGCAACTACTGAGGCAGAGATGCTTATCAGTGGAGGGGTGGTGACTCTGATGCTTACCAGAGTGATGCCCTTTGTGCCATCTGTCAGACAGGATGACCGGGACGTGGGGGTGTGGGGATGAGGGGCTTTTGTGTGTGTGTGTGGGGGGGGGGGG
>JAGFZM010000027.1:972791-1003831 GCA_017657215.1 Limnothrissa miodon
GTGTGTGTGTGTGTGTGTGTGTGTGTGTGTGTGTGTGTGTGTGTGTGCGTGCGTGTGTGTTTTACCTGAGGTAAAGCCTGGACCACTGTATCGAGCAGAGCTCGCATTCCTGTCGCCATCTTCAGCAGCTTCAGCACTGCAGAGAGAAGACAGAAGGCAGTCAGTCAGTCAGACAGACAGACAGACAGGCAGACAGACAGGCAGGCAGTCAGTCAGTCAGACAGACAGACAGACAGGCAGACAGACAGACAGTCAGGCAGACAGGCAGACAGGCAGGCAGGCAGGCAGACAGACAGACAGACAGACAGGCAGGCAGGCAGGCAGGCAGACAGACAGGCAGACAGACAGACAGACAGGCAGGCAGGCAGGCAGGCAGACAGGCAGGCAGGCAGGCAGACTGTATGAGAAAGGGCACTGGCACATAGTGAGAGAGTGCCTCATGAGAGGGAAAATGCTTCAGGAGAGTTTCAGTAATGGCAACAGCACTCGTCCCAACAGGCCAGGGAGCAAATACAGGAGGTCATTGGAGGGGGTGGGGGTGGGGAGTAACCAGAAAGGTGCAAGACAGAAACTATTAGCCGTTTTCATTTTTTCTTTCTTTCTCTGAGGTTGTCGATTGTTGCCTAATGGCAGGAGGAGTGATTTTCAAACCCAGGAATGAGTCAGGGATGTTATCTAGGTCTTGGACTCCATGTATTTGTCTGTGTGTGTGTGTGTGTGTGTGTGTCTGTGTGTGGTCGAGGGGCTTGGGGGTTGGTGTTTGACCTCACCTCGAGCGATGCGCAGCACCCTCATGATGCGTATGATGGTGGGGTTGATGGGCAGCGAGGCATTGATCTCAATCTCCTCCAGCGTGATGCCCATAACCGACAGCAACACGATGGCCAGGTCCAGCTGGTTCCACCTGCAGGGTTTGGGGTGGGGGTGGGGGGAGATAGGCAAAAGATAGGCAGACCTCAGCAAGTCTGTTTGAAGCTTCAGGAACACAGCTGACATAGACTCCCATCACCTCACTCTCCCGACACACACAGACACACATGAATATACACTCGCACATACGCACACACGCATACGCACACACCCACACACAGACAAAATATAAAATACAGTCCACTTGTAAAACTATATTTATATTTAATCTGTCAGTTGTGTAGTTTGGAATGACAGGGTCAGGCCGGCATTTAAGCCCCAAGAGTGTTTACAGATCTGGACAGAGCTTGAACTGCCTTTAGCGAAACTGGGCAACTTTGGGGAGACTGCAATGTTGCATTGACATTATTGAGCCCCCTTTTTTTTTCCTTGTGCTGCATTGCAGTCAAAGCTGCCACCGCAGACCGTATACTGCAAGCTTTGGGTGCTCTGATCCAGCTGGCTAGTAGATAGTGACTGATGCTGGACATCTGGAATGTCCGATTTGTTGACTTTGAGGAGCACAAGCGGAGAAATCTGGAATGTGGCCACATTTCAATTCCTCCTTATTGTTTTTGTAGACAGTCTATGCTCATTACTCACACTGCTTCCACCCCCGACACACACACACACACACACACTCCACCCTTTCTCTCTTGTTACTGCCCTTGGCTAAAAAATAAAAAAACATAAGAGAGTTCAATGCAACTGAAGACCCCCCGCAACAAAACATCCATTCTGGCTGATCCCACTAGACTGTGAATATTCGGTTTGGAGTTCTGACAGCTCTTTATTAAAAAGCACTGAGGCATAAATGCCGGCATTGTGTAATGAATTTCAATGAGGACAGCATTCATGTACAAGTGATTGGGTGCGGCCCCAACCTCCTCCACCTGATACCTAATACTATACTAAACGTATAGATTTACAGTGAGACCAACCAGAACTTTAATGTGGTGCATTAAAGTCTGAGTCTTACAGCAGCCATTTCTTCGATTCACACGTCAAATGGCACAAACAGCAGAGTTGTTATTCGAGGAGCAAAAACACTCTACCCCAAACAGCTTTTTTATGTCCTTAATAATTCCAAAAGGCTGCAAAGATTTAGAGTCTCTTTGAGTTTGCTGCCAGGTGCAATTTTGTGCGTATAAAGGGGAGAGGGGAGGGGTGATAAATATTGCATAGATTACTCTGTGCTTTCGGCAACACACAAATTAGCCTATATGATTGGTCTTGTGGAATATTAAAGCCAACACTTCACAGAGGATGTGTGTAATTAGGAATAATTTAGTTTTTTTCAAAAGCCATAACGCTGTTCGCTCCATTACGGAGACATAGAGCGAGGTGATTCGGCACACATTAATGAGTGTAAGCATGCAATCGGTATAATGATAGTAGAGGTGGGCAATATAGACGATATATACCGTATGCAATATGAATTTGGCCAATGATAGAGATTTGGGGTCATATCGGCATACCGTGATAGGCTCATTGCATCTCCACAACCATGTGAAAAAATGTTGACCTGTAGCTTCACCTTATTGATAGCACCTTTTCATTCTTACAACGAAACTGTGTAAGAGCCTATAAATTCAACAGCTACTGCCTGACACAAATGCAGCTTACCAGTTTACTTCTGTGTGAATTTGAGGTGAGTCCAATATAAACATATAAACTGTTGTACATATTGACTTTATGCTATGGTAACCATAAAGAAACTGTTGTAAGTTACATACCAAAGTATACCGTGATATATATCATCTACCGTCTATGGTTCAAAATATATCGCAATATAAATTTTAGACTATATCGCCCACCCCTAAATGATAGTCTCCTTTTTTTGCCAAATGGGACTTGCTCATCAGTTTGAGGAGAGGGAGAGAGGAGACACACACACACACACACACACACACACACACACACACACACACAGACATTGCATGATGCATTGTGTTCCAAAGGGGGGTAAAGGGTATGCTAATAATTAATTCCGTTCCATTAATTAACCATGGCATGGACGAGATGGGGGTCGACGTGGAGGACAGCACTGGGGCCCGTTACCTGTCTTTGAAGAAGCGTCGGAAGCCAAAGGCCACCAGTTTGAGGACCGCCTCAATCACAAAGGTGGTGCTGAAGAAGTAATTGCAGTACTTCAGAGCCGTCTCGAGAGACTAGGGGGGCGAAAAAACACGGGAAGGGATTGAGAGGGAGAGGGAGAGAGAGAGAGAGAGAGAGAGGGAGAGAGAGAGAGAGAGAGAGAGAGAGGGAATTACAGTTAAACATGTCACACTGAGCTGAGAGCAAGGGTGAGGTGCTCTGTAGGCGTATCTGGGCAACAAAGTGCTCATGAGGACAAAAACCCGTCTGCCTGTGTCCGGGTCAGTTTTACAATGCTTTTGCATTTTACAGTCAAGATGGCAATCTACAATGATTGTCAATGTGTTAATTAATAGCACACACACACACACACACACACACACAACACGCACGCACGTTAGCACACATACAAGCGCGCACACACACACACGCACCCACATACATGCGGTCTAAATTTACAGCAGATGTGACAGGTGATGTTGTGGCACAGTATGCTGCTCAGGCATTAACTCATAGATGTGCCCATCACTGTCACATTCAGTGATTCATTCATGCATACATTTAGGCAAACAAATCCCACAATTGCCCACAAATCCCACAATCCCATGACAGCAGTTGCAGTATGTAGGAGTTTTGGCTCTAAGGATAAATGTTAATAGTTTTACTTTCATTTAATTATTATTTGCATATGAAATAACACTTGTATTTATTTTTATGCCTGACTGACTAAATTGAATACAGAAGCAGCAGTGGAAGTATCTCTGTATCTTTGTTTTGGATGAACGGTCTTGGTCACCCATCTTGGGTGAGTTTTTGCCACCAGACAGACCTCATTGACAGTGTGCACGTGAAAAGCTTCACCCTTTTTGTGTGATCCAGGGTAATTCTGGGCTCGTTTGAGATGGCTGTCTGGCAAAAAGGAAATGCATGCTGGTCTTGATTTTGACTCAATGGGACTTTTTCCCACTGGAAAATAAGTCTATCATGGCAAGATCAAAATGCATTGCTTCAAGCCAGAGCCTGTAGCCAGTTGCCAAAATCAACCAAAATCAAACACGAACCCCCCATTACTAATGACGGGCATTGTGATAATGTAGGGGGTAGCAGTGACTGCAAGCAGTGGTGCATTGTGGGAGATGTAGTCAGTGTGATGGACGGAATCGGATGTGGACACCTGTGGCTGGCTGTAGTGCTCCAGGGACATGGTGACGACGTTCACGCAGATGATGAGTGTGATCAGGAGGTCGAGGTGGTGGCTGGTGCAGAAGGAGTGGATCATCAGCCGCACGTGACCATAGTTGGCATAGTAGGGAAGCTTCTGAGCCTCTGGATAAAGGAAGGGAAGGGAAGCGGGACAGGGGAGGGTAGGGTGGGGGGATGGAGAGAAAGAAGGTTGAGGGGGGATAAAGGAGAGATTTAGTATAAAGAAATAAAAGAGGTTGGGCTTGAGAAGCAGGAAGTTGGAAAACTAGTTAAGGCATTTAAAATACATCTACTGTATACAGGCATGGACCAACATTTGCATTTCAAAGGCAAATCTGAATGCATGCATATGTAATCAGTAAGTTTGGATCCAACAGTCTTGAGGTAGAATATGCATTTACATTTACTTTGCGTGGAGTCTAAATGCGAACGTGGGCTGAAAATCTGATTCTCAGAGTACATCATAAAACATGGCGTGGTTGGAAAGAGCGGTTTTCTCATATCAACATGCAATGGCAGACATGGCTAAACTAGGTCCGGGCTGATCTAGGCCTGGCCTTGGAACAGGTGGCTCGACTTGGACTTGGGCTGATTCATAGTCAACGTGTACGTCACTATGGTCGGAAGCTTACACTTGTCCTTGCGGAGCAGGCTAAATGCACACTGTTTGGTACCGTTCCATTCACTCCCATGTTATCATTTGCATCATAAACGTTGACACACACAAACAGGACAAATCCCTGGGCGAGCAGTTAAGACATGATTTATGGAAGAACAAAAATTACATAATATATCTAAGAAGAGTTGTTTTTTTCCTTTTTATACTTGATTCATCTTCACTTTATTGTAATTTCTTCTGTGTCTTTCATTATGGGACACACACACACAAACACACACACACACACACATACACCAACACACGGAAAAAAAATCACTTCAGATATCAGGTTTGTATGGGGTGGGAGAGAGAGCAAAAGGTAGAGAGGGGGAAAAGGAGGAAGGCGAAAGAGACGGAACAGGAGGAAAACAAAACAGGGAGGGGGGGAGGAAATGAGGATAGGAAAGAAGGGGGGAAAGAAAATGATGCAAAGACGGGGAGGATGCTCAGGGGCGAATTAGAAGAAGAGCGAGGAGGAGAAAAATGGCAGCAAGATAAAACAAGTGCCATGAGGGGAAGCCATAAAAAGGAGGAGGAGGAGGGAGAAGAAGAAAAAGAAGTAGTAAAAAGGAGGTGAAGAAGAGGAGGATGAAGAATGGGCTGATAGAGGATGGGTGGAAAAGTACGCAGAGAGATAAGTGAGACACAGAGGAAGAACAGACACAGATTAATCTGTCCCTCTTTTAGCACCGAGACAAATGGACCCCAAACGCTCTAAAATAACTAATGGCTTTATTCATATATTAAAGCATTAAGGTAGCGGCGGGAAGAGAAAGACAGATTGGCTGACCTACTTACAGCGCCGCTTCACCTGTGTTGGTCAGAGAGCATAGTTAACCTCCTGCAGCCCCATCCTTAGTCATATATGATCATCATATAAATAGTAGGTTATGCATATGTATGGATGCTATATATCTGAGGATGGAGGCGGCGGCTGTTGCTGCTGCTAGGTCATGCTGTAACATTCTCATTAGAGTCGTGGCCCACATTCGGTCATATTTATTTCATGCCAGTTAGCAGGGTCGGCTCTGAAAAAAGGTGACGCTTGGCCATTGAGAGAGAGAGAGAGAGAGAGAGAGAGAGAGAGATGATAGGCGGTGTATAGAACTGCAGACGCAGTAAGTCTAAGTCATATGACCCACAATACCCCAACACCCCCTGCCCACTCATAGTAAGCCTACACTTACAGCAAGCCTAAATCATATGCCCCCCCCGCCACCCCCAAAATGCACTCATATGATACCCCCCTCCCCATGTCATTCTCATTTCCAGTCATTTACACCTACCTGCTTCTCCAGCGGTTTGCCTTTGAGCCTCCTTTTAATGCCATGTATTCAACCACCCATATTCAACCCGTCCCCTCCATACAGGGATTTAAATCCCGATTCAATAGGCCCCATCATTGCTTCCCTCCACCTTGCCTGGGATCCCTGACTACTTTTACAGGGGAAAAGGGAACTTGAAAAAGTCCATTTGTAACCCCTCCCCTGTTTTCTCCTCCTACCCCACCCTTCCTCTTTCGCCTCCCAGCCCACTGTCCCTCTCATCTTCCTCCTCCTCCTACCCATCTCCTGCTTTTCATCCTTCTCCTCTTTCTCCTTCCACCCCACTCCTCCTGCTCCTCCTCCCTTACTCCGTCTCTTCCTCTCCATGCGACGAAGCCTCTTCTCCTCCCTCCTCTTGGCCTCCTCCACCTCCTGGTGCTGCCGGCACTTGTGGAAGTTCTCCACCACCACGCCCACAAACATGTTGAGCACGAAGAAGCTGACGATCAGCAGGAAGGAGATGAAGTAGAGGAGCATCCAGGGGTTGTAGTTCATGACAGGCTGGGGGGAGGGAGGGACAGAAGGAGAGAGAGAGAGAGAGAGAGAGAGAGAGAGAGAGAGAGAGAGATTAAAGTTGGGATAGAAAACAAGTTCACTGGGGATACATACAGTTTATCTATGAGCCATGTGTGTGGGAGTCACTCTGTGGGTTTGTGTGTGTCTGGATACACATGTGTGTTTATGTTTGTTTGCATGTGTTTGTGCCTGTGTGTGTATGTGTTTGTGTGCGTGTGCGCGCATGCAGGCGTGTGTACCTGCTGATCTATGCCAACCGCATCCAGGCCGTGATACATGATGTTGACCCAGCCATCCTTGGAGGCCAGCACAAACAGGGACATCAAAGCCTGCGGTACCCAGAGCCGAGGAGAGATTATTCAGCTACTGCCCAGCACTCCCCTCCTCCTCCAGCACTACACTAGCTACTAATGTGGCCCAGAGCCAAAACCCCAAGAGCGATGACGTCCACATACAGACAGACTCTCATACCACAGTACTATACATTCAATTCTGCATTTGTTGTCAACAAAACTGGCCTTTGTTGGAACATGGCTGCCCTACCTGTCCGAGATTGTCAAAATTGTATTTGTGATGAACCCATCTGTAATTGGCCGACAGGCAGTCAGATTTATTGGTGACGTTCTTCACGTCTAACCCCACACAGTAGTAGAACTTTCCTTTAAAAAGCTGTGGAAGACAGATACAAACAAAAAAAATCAATATATTTAAAAAAAACAAACAAACCAACACTGAAAGACATCTTTTAAAGCAGCTCAAGTGGAAACTTCTAAGAGAGATTTTTGGAGCGAGTACAGAAAATCAACTCCAGATGCTGGAAACTCCTACATGAAGACTTTATCACGCCCCTGGTCTTGCTGTAATCTCTTTCTGCAAAGAAAAAATAAGGTGCCTCTCAGGAGATAGCGGAATAAATCAGATTAGATTGGAGATTTCGGAGAGAGAATTAGAGACATGGGGGAGAAACAGAAAGACAGAAAAAGAGAGAGAGAGAGAGAGAGAGAGAGAGAGAGAGAGAAAGGAAGAAAAAAAGAGGGCGGACGACAGCAATAAGCACATGAAGCTCTGTGCAGAAACATAATTTCACACCTTTCACACTCTTTCCTACTGCACATATATATGGCTGGATATATACACACACGCGCATACAGTACAGATGGCTCGGTATGTCAAAGTGGCACACACACATACACACAACAAACACACACACACACACACACAACAGATGACACTGCCTTCACATTTCCCACTGGCTTGTTACAACAATTCTGTATATAGTCTCCTCCTCCTGCTTCATCTGACACTCAGACCCAGAGACATTCTCCACACAAACGCTAAGAGTCAACACTGTACCTGGACCCCGAGGATGCCGAAGATGATGAAGAAGGCACAGCAGATGAGCACGATGTTGCCGATGGGTTTGAGCGAGGTAATGAGGGTCTCCACTACCAACTTCAGTCCCGGAGCTCGACTGATCACCCTGAGGCGTGGGAATGAGGGAATGAATGAATGAGTAGATTAATTGAGTGAATGATTGAACAACCAGACAATGAATCCATAATGAAATGATGAATCCATTAATGAAGGAGGGATGAGAAAGAGGAAGGAATCAAACAAATGCTATCAATCAGTGCTGAAAGTCTGAACATTTTCTTAGCATTTCCTACTCCTTTTTTGTGGTAAGTCGTATCTCTGGTGATCCTGAAAGGCACAGGATCATGCTGCACGTTGGATCAATTCGCTGGTGTCAGATTATGTCTGTGTTTAGCTACCCAAGAGCATTCAGATTTATTAAAAAAAGCACAAAGCAAAAAAAATATATAACAATCATCTACAAGCTCTGCACTGAGGCAGTACATAATGACCATTAAAAAATATGAGACTGGAAACCTGCTTACTGGTAGTCCTATTTTGTAGTGAATCATTCAATCAGAGCACAGAGTGCTGCTGGATCACTGGCTAATGTCAGATTGTGTCTGTGCTTATTTGAAAATATATAACAAGCATCTACAAGCTGTGCATTGAGGCATTATACGAAGGCTATTAAAGTGTATGACTGGAAACTAGTGTACTCGTGCAGGTCTGGGAAGAGACTGGAGTGAAATAACCGAATAACCAAACAAAAGTAATTGACTGGATGCAGCCCACCTGAGGGGGCGCAATGTCCTGAGCAGCCGGAGCACACGCAGGACGCCCAGGATCTTAGCGCCGCCCGCCATGGAAACCACAATGTCCACGAGCGACACGAAGACCAGGAAGCCGTCCAGGATGTTCCAGCTGCTGCGAAGGTAGGCCCTCTCGCCTAGATAGAGCCCCATGGACACCACCTGGGACAGGGAGAGATCGAGAGGTCGAAAGATAGAGAGATAGACAGACAGACAGATAGATAGACAGACAGATTGACAGAGATAGACAGACAGAAAGACAGACACACACACACGCATACACAGAAAGAGAAGAAGAAGGAGAGTGACGAGTATGTAAACAAAAGAGGTAATCTCATTAGGACACAAGGCCGATGCTTTGCTCCATTCTTAAAACAGCACCAAGGAGATTTGATCATCGCACCCTCGACAGTATGTAACGTAAGCTTGCCATAAGGAAGTCAATTGTAGTTTTACCAGAACTACAGATCGCTACCCGACTGGGCAAACTTGTTTCGTTCACCTTATGTACAAGTTGGTGGATCACCCAAACGATTTTGAAAACATTATTTTAAGGATTTAAAAAGTCTTTGGTGCTGCTTAGTAAGAAGTCTGTCAGAGGTAAACTCAACCCAATCACAACCTAATACTAACAAACTCATCAGACTAACCCAACTACCTACTAGCCTCAGAACCTTGCCACCACTGGTCAAATTTGGCCCAGCCAAGTAATAAAACACAGAAAAACAAAATTACTTTAAATGACTTCGAGAAAACCTCTCCATGGTTACAAATACAAAGGACATAAGAATCCTGACCAGATTCAGACCAAGCAGTCGTAGTCTGACTGCCTGAAAGAGAAAAGAGTACTGTAGATATAGAAAGATCTGATTACCTGTGCATAACATGTAACCAAGACACTGTGGAAATGGAACTTCACTTCATATTTCAATGCAGCCAAGTGAGAAAGAAATAGGTAATTCGGAAACATAAAAAAGTCTGACATAGAGAGAAAGTTCCCCATGAGTGAAGCATAAAGAATCACAAGTCATACACAGACAGCCACACACACTTGCATACACAGTCGCCCTATCCTACCCCCCCCCCCCCACCACACCACACACACACACACACACACACACACACACACACACACACACACACACACACAGTGTTGTATGATTCATTGTGTTTTGCCCTTGTCTCTTTTTATGTACACACTACTTGTACTTTGCAAGAAGTACTTTGCTAGAAACTAGGCTTGGCAGTGGATTCTGTATTTTTGCCATGCCAATAAAGCTCCACAGAATTGAACACTGAACTGAAAGGGGAAGAGAGAGAGAGAGAGACAGATGGAGAGAGATGTAGACAGAGAGAGCATTAAAGAGAAACTCAGAGCATGACAGACAGGGAGAATAAGAGGAGCAGAGAGGCGACAAGAGTAGACAGAAGGACATGCAACATTTGCTCTAGTTTAAGGCCAGAAAAGACCACTCCGTACTCCGTCCAAAACTCTCCTTTGAGTGACAGGGCTGCCACATGAACCCATTACCTTCATCTTCATTATAGTGACTCAACACATCAACAGCAACACAATCGCTGTGGCTTTTTCAAAGATGAGGTACACGAATACACTCAGACCGTGGGGGTTCCAAGACAGACAGCAAGCAGTTGAAAACTCTGCTGAGTGGAGGAGAAGTTTGTTGAATACTGTCAAATGGTACATGCCTTTATCAACGGTCAGAGAAAGAGAGAGAGAGAGAGACAGAAAGAGAGAGAGAGAAAGAGAGAGAGAGAGAGAACAAAGAGCCAGTTGAGATGTGGATGTCACTATTCCCCAGAAGAATGAGTGGCGTAGCAGAGCTCCTTGAGAGAAAGAGAGCGAGAGAAAGAGAGAGAGAGTATAGGGGGAGAACAAATGGGAATTGCGAATGAATGAAGGGAAAATCTGAGAGAGTGTCGCAGGTGCAGAACCATGTCTGTGAGTGCCCCTGGTGCCTGAACAGTCTTTGTCACAGTCAAGTCACTCGTCTCCGACTGAGTCAGAGTGGGAGCAGAAACGGCAAGAGAAGATGATGTTAGGAACGAGGAGGAGGATGAGGAGGAGGGGGAGGAGGAAGAGGAAATGCTAGATAAACACTGGGAACGATGCCAACTGCTGCCTGTCTTCCTCTAAGCGTGTGGTGCACCGAGGGAACATCAGGATGGACGGGAGGTGGAACCGACGCGGAGTAGCAGAAAAATAAATTGCCAGATAGGGGTGGGCAATATAGACGATATATACCGTATGCAATATGAATTTGGCCAATGATAGAGATTTTGGTTCATATCGGCATACCGTGATAGGCTCATTGCGTCTCCACAACCATGTGAAAAAATGTTGACCTGTAGCTTCACCTTATTGATAGCACCTTTTCATTCTTACAACAAAACTGTGTAAGAGCCTATAAATTGAACAGCTACTGCCTGACACAAATGCCGCTTACCAGTTTACTTCCGTAGAACGATGACTAAACAACTGTTGTACATATTGACTTTATGCTATGGTAACCATTAAGAAACTGTTATGCTGTAAGTTACATATCAAAGTATACCGTGATATATATAATCTACCGTCTATGGTTCAAAATATATCGCAATATAAATTTTAGAGTATATCTCCCACCCCTACTGCCAGTGTGAATAAACTACCCGGCGTGTCATTCTCGACGACTGGGGCCAGATCTGCCGAGGCACCACCAGACCGCACTGCGGTCCTAAGTGCGCCTTACATCCCCCCTCTAACCATCCACCCCCCCCCCCCCCCCCCGCCCCCGCGCATGACTCACTGCCGAGATCCGAACCCGGCGCTCCCGCTCACCTCTCGCCCAGCAACCATGCGTCTATCGGCATGCATATTTCATGAGCCCCCGCCAGCGCGTAAACGTACATCATCGGCCGACGATCCTCCCAGCGCGTCCCCTTATGCATAAACCATTAGGCAGCCAACGACGACCAAGGAGCCAGTGTAGCTAGACGGCAAGAGAGACAAGGCGGCTTGACATTAAACACTGCCGTTTGGGTTTGCCTGCTTGCCTGCTGTACCAGGGGCTGCGTGCCGGACCGGTGCTTGCTGCAGAGAGTGAGCCGTAAGTGCACGTAAGTCTGAGATCAGAGAGGAGATCAGAGCCAGCCTCTGAGCACCACCCCCCCCTCTCTGAGGATGATACGCCACAATATGTCAAGAGTATGACCAGGCATCTGTACAAATAAGCACTCACAGAAAAAAAAACGTACTAAATTACTTCAATTTGCATATAAATGGTGCCCAACGTTTCCCTCTCTTACTGGTTCAGCTAGGAGTTACAGGACAGGATGTGTGGGAGATGACTGCCTGCATCTCAAAAACACAAGCCCTCACAACACACCATTAAAAACAAAAGCCAAGCTAAGGAGCTTTCTTAACTAAATGATGGTGATAAATGATGTGTAGGTTCTCTTGGTCTCTCTCTCTCTCTCTCTCTCTCTGTCTTTCCCTCCTTTCTCTCGGGCTCCATTTAGTAATAATTGTGTACCATTAGATGATGGAGAAGTCAGAGGAGGCCTGGCAAATGAGATGGGACAGGTCATATACGCGCACACACACACGCACGCACACACACAAGGGCCTTCTGAAAAGGGGAAACTATGTTTAATTAATACCATCCTCTAATTGCTCGCCTGGGGGGGGGGGGATTGCCCAAGCAGCAGCACTGGTTCTGTATGATGGTGCTGCAGTCAGAATATACAGTACCTGTGTGTGTGTGTGTGTGTGTGTGTGTGTGTGTGTGAGGTGGCGGTGGTGGTGTGTGTAAGAAGAAAAGAAAGATACTGAATGACAGACGGGATGAAAAAGGAATAATGAATAGGCACAAGGAAGTGAGAGAGAACTTGTGTGTGTTTCTGTTTGTTACAGCGAGTACCAAAGGGTCCAGACTGCTGAAGGCAAAGAAAGAAGATGATACAAGAGATACATGTAGGGAGGAGAGAAACAGAATGTGTGTGTGTGTGTGTGTGTGTGTGTGTGTGTGTGTGTGTGTGGACGTGAATGTATTGTATATGTGTGAATGTGTAAAGAAACAGATGTGCCCTGCATGTGTATTAGTGTGTGAATGTATATAAGTGAAGACACTGAAACAGGTGTGTTCATGTGTGTGTGTGTGTGTGTGTGTGTGAGTGTGTGAGAGTGTGTGCATGCTTAGACTCTGAGCGGGTGTGAAGGTGTGAGCAGGCCGTTGTAAGTCCTCCCCAGTGGCCCAGCCGTGTACAGAGAAGCAGTTCCCGCCTCCTCCTCGGTGCCTCCACCTGCCTGTGAATTATCACTCACTCGCCGGCCCAATGCACAAAGGAAAGCCAACTATCCATCAGCAGTGGAAAAGTTAGGAAGTGAAAAATGAAAAGTTCTGCCGCACACACAGGACTGAGCTGATTCGTATTAGCGTATCGTATTAACTTAAACAAAACAGCCAGTTATGATATTTATGGCGGTAATCAACTGGTTCAGTAGGTGACGGGACCTATGCTACTGACCATTTAATTTTAATTCAATTCAATTTTATTTATACAGCGCATTATACAAAAGTACAGTAATCTCTTGCAGAGCTTCACAGCAAAGAGCACCCATGAGCAATTACTGACTTCTAATCTCCATTCAACGAAGCTCATTCGTTTTTTTATACATACTATACATATTTCTGGACACTGCAGTACAATAAACAGGAACCTGATGCCATGATCTCTAGAGACCCAAGCAGTTAAGAGGTCTACCCAGCTCCCTGCATTCCTCATTCCTCCATTCATTCCTCATCTCTTCTCTCCTGGCTGCTTGTGCCTTGCACAAGGGTAGGGGTCCAAAACAAGTTATGTTTGTGTGCGGGAGTGAGAAAGAGAAAGAGAGAGAGACAGAGCGTGCGTGCGAGAGAGAGAGAGAGAGAGAGAGAGAGAGAGAGAGAGAGAGAGAGAGAGAATACAGTGTCCTGTAGAAATCAAGAAGGGAGGTACAGTAGAAACTGGAGATGGTAGGTAGCCTTTTCCCTGTGAAGGTGACTAGGAAGATTGCCAAAGTGGCTCCCCCTTCTGAAGGAAGAACTGCTGGCCTGGCATGCAGATGATGCACCATGAGCAGGTCTCCCACAAAACACACAAAACACACGCACACACACACACACACACACACACACACACAAAACACACACACAAACAAACACACACACACACACACACACACACACATACTTTTTTTCACATACACTTTTCCATGTGGATGTCTTAATGAGAAGAAGACCTTAAAAGTAGGGGCCAACGTTGTACAAAAGTCCAAACTCAGAGAGTAAAAGTAGAAGTCCTGGCACAAAAGAAACCATCTGATTATTAACTAGATTTCTTCCCTCACAATCCTACAGTATGCCGTAGCCTAACCTCTGCCAAGGAACTGGGAGACTTTACAAAGCAGCAAAGTTTCTACAAAGCAGCTTCTCAAACGCGGTTTCTGATGGATTCTACACAAGCATGAAACACCTTCTCTGCCCGAGTCTGCCTGGAGTGCCTTTGAATAATGGAGAGGCCCTCGTCTACCCCTTGACCACCTTGTTCTCTGACTAGTGCTTGGGAGAACTCAAGAGTAGATGAAACAGACCACAGGCACGGTGGAAACTCAAGGACGTGGTTGACAGACTAAAGTGAGCTATTCTTCCAGGTGCACACTCACTTGACCTTGACAGCAACAACCCCGGATTCCTTGATAGAACTGCTCAACAGAATAAGATTACCAGTTGCATTTGATTGAGCAAGCGTAAGGTTATTGGTGAATCTTTTATTTAGATTCTCAGAGCCTGTAGTATTTCTGTAGTGTTTTTATTGAGTGCATAGTCTGAGGACTTTACCTTGACCTATTGTGTGAGCAGGTGTGAATTTATGGTTTGGATGTTTGAGTCTTTTTAGGTCTCCTAATTCGTAGTCTTTTCAGTGATTGCATGGCATTGTACTTTACCTTGACTGTCATCTCAGCTACAAAGATGGCAGTGAAGATGTAGTTGGACACAGTAAGGAAGACCCTTTCCTGCAGGCAGACAAGGAGAGAGAGGAGAGAAAAGGAAAGAGAATCAGAAATAAAACCAGAATCAGAAGAAATAGAGAAATAAACGCAAATGAAGGCTACACACAGAAAATTTTAATAATGAATTTTCTACTGCTAATATGCATACTAAAGATAAATTCTGTATTTTACATGCAGTAATATAAAAATTGTTATTCAGAGGGATGAAGGTTTGCCTCATTGATCTGTGATATATGCACAACTCTGAAACTAAGTGTAGAAGCCCATTAGGGCACACGAAGTAGCTTTAGAAGGCTTAATGTCCTTGTGTGTGTGTGTGTATCCATGTGCCTGTGTGCATGCATGTGCGCATGTGTTACCAGGCTGCCCTGATGGATCTTGGGCCTCTCCAAGGCCACAGTGATGCAATTGAGAAAGATGAAGGCGAGCACCACATAGTCAAACAGTTTGTGGGCGATGATGGACTGACAGAGCAGTCGGAACCTGTCCCAAGCAGACGGGGATGATGGGAGAGAGAGGGAGAGAGAAAACATGATAAGAGAGATTACTTCACACGTCCCCAAAATAGCAGTATTTGACACTTTTTTCACCAGTGTTTGGCAATATTTGCCACTCAAAGTTGACCATGTTTCATGGCAGTTGTGTAGTAAATGTTCGAAACTGTCACAGGACAAGGCTCAAAGTCAGATTCAGCTCAGCCACTAAATCCATTAACCAGAACTGAAGTCTTTGAGATAAACATATCTTTATAACATGTATGTGTGTGTCTGTGTGTGTATGTGTAAGTTTAAGTCCTGTGATAAAGATATACATACACGTATCTCTATATGATGTGTGTTGTGTGTGTGTACATTTCAACTCTGTAAGATTAAATCATAAATATCTCTACATGACGTATGTTTGTGTATGTGTGTAAATGTAAGTCCTATGAAATACAGATATACATATCTGTGTGTGTTTGTGTGTGTGTGTAAATTTATATCCTGTGTATTTGACTGTGTGTGTGTGAATGTCTGACTATGTGTGTGCGCGCGCGCGCCTGTGTGTCTCTCTACCTGCTGTCGGCAGGGGTTGGGTCGATACACTAATCAAGCTACTTTCCAAAGCTCTGGCAAAGCCTGGTCCAGGCTATTGATTCTGTCCACTAGTTGAATTTGTTCAGCTGAGGCACTCCGGGCTCAGCACTCTGCACCGGGCTACTCCCTCCTCTCTTCCATTCCTTCATCCACCCCTCCTCCTCCTTTTTTTCCTTTCGCTTTCAAAAACTCTCCCTCTGCAATATCCTGACCCTCTCCCCTAAGCCACCACCTCATACACCCTACACAAGCAACAGTTGGAGTCCTCATGGACATCCAACACTTTGGCAAATTGCTCCTGCTACTCTGCAGTGGCCCTCTGGACAATGAAGTGGGATTCCAATGGGAAGGGAAGGAGCAGGCGGTGCGGGCGGTTGGGGTGGTCTGGGTGGATGATTGTTAGAGAGTGAATGTCTGCAGTGGCTGGAGTAGGCCTGATGGAATTGCAGTAGCAACCACAACCACTTTCCCTCATTGCTTTTTCAGCTGAGGACTCAAAACAGTTGAATAGACTTCAAGCATCATAGCTGCCTTCCAGCAGCTGTTGCCAAGCCCCCCCCTCCTCTATATTCTGGACGCTCTTTAGACAGACATGTGCTTGATCATTTACAGCATTTTGGATAAACCTGCAGTGCTTTCAATGTTGACAAGTAACCTTTTAAAGACCAATCAGGTAAAGGTTGGAGCGATCTCTTAAAGGTATAGTTTGGTATTTATCACTTTGAGCCTCTGTCATGGGTGGCCTAAAATGCAATAAAGTGGTTGACACCGGAATTTTGACGATTGCTGCTGTCTCGGCTATTTGGGAAATGTTGAATCTATCCTTAAAGCAACCCCAAACGTTTGTTTTAAAATATATGCAACTCACATAGTTTTTATTGGTGTTCATTAATGTTCAAACGTAAGCATCGAAGCAAAATACAGTTTGTCACGCACAAGCCAGAAGTAAAGAAACTGAAGCTTTATTACGCTACGATACATGTTTTGGAACATCAGCGAGCAGCACTAACCATTCGGTGAGTAGCAATTTTTTAAAACTTGTGTTTTAAGAATAGAAACAATTGCCAATTGCTAGTCGTTTTGAAGCAGGCAGAGGCGATTCAAAGTGTTAAATACGGATTCAAAGTGTTACATACCGAACCTATCCTTTAATACTCAATTCTTTACCATTTTACTTTTATAATACTTACAACACTTATAACAGATAGTGTAGTAAAAAACGCCTAATAAAAGTACTGAACTTGTTCATTTTAGAGGCATAAGCTGAAGATGATTGTGTGTTGATTGTGTGTTAGTAAAACACTTTCAATGGACTCCTCTGCTGTGCTGTTGGTGACTTTAGTGAGTTTATTGGCATTCTTGTTCACAGGGGTGCAAGAATCAAATCTGCCATCACCTCACACGCCTCGTCATCTACCATGGAATTACCAGGCGCCAGGGGGGGAGGGTTGGACGACTGGGCAGCGTTACTCAAGCACTTTCCCAAGCCGCGATGGTGGCCCTGGCTCGCTAAAGGTGACCTTTCTCTGCACGGCTGTTGAGCATTTCAAGTGGCTAGAGATGATGGGAGGCTAAGATGCTGTTTCTGATAGGTGTCATCTAGAGCTCGAGACACACCAGGGACACACAGGAGAAGAGGGCTGTGCAACTGGAGAAGGGAGGAGGGCTGGGTCTTGGTGGGTGTGGGTGTCTTACTAGTTTTGTGAGGAGAAAACGGGAGTTGTGTGTGTGTTGTTCAGTGGGGAGTTGGTTGGCGTGTGTGTGTTTGTGTGACATACTTGTTCTGTGGGGAGAAGAGGTAGACAGACCAGTCTTCACGCGTCTCACACCAGTCAGGCCGATAGACCTCGATCATCTTCTGAATACGGAAACACAGCGTCTGCGGACGCACATACACACACACATACACACAACCTGTTCATACACTTAAGTCTCCTACATGCTTTGCAGGTAAAAACTCAGTAGCATTAACTTAATGTACCATATGTCTTGGTATATTTCTAAAACACACCATATTTAGTCTGACTTATTAATAAAACTGTGACAAATAATCTCAGGATGAGATTGAGGGATATAATCCTAGGCACATGAGGAAAACTCTGCCAGACCAATAAGACTACAGTACATCAACATTCCAGAGGGCTGAGATATTCTCAGCAGAATGTCTGAGCTAATATTTGTTCTCTCTGTCTCTCTCATTACCTATCGTTGCATTCAGTGTTCACCACACAATATTGCTGCATGAAGTCAAAGGTGTGGAAAATCCCTCTCATTACATTTTTTGTTGCAATGAACGAAATGTAGAAATATATTTCCACACATTGTCTAATGCTGAAGGCGGAGTGTCAAGTGTCAAGTGAAGTGAAGAGCAGAGGTATTTTCAGAGCCTCAACAGTTTCCTCCAAAAGGCCCTGGATGACACAGCTGGCCTTTATGATATCAAGAGTGATATGAAAGCTACATATCAACCTTTAAGCTTTAGCTATTTGCTGTAGACCAACACAGTGTCTATGTGGTCTATGCTCACAGATATACAGGTATACAGAATCTTCTGTTTCGTCCTCAGTTAAATCTGTGAATTTGTATATGGACAATTCTATGGAAAATTGACTTTCTGTAACGTCTATAACATCAGTGAAATGCCATGATATTTGTATGATATAAATGATTACGTGAAATTTTCATGTCAATTCTACTACAAAAGATGCTCATATTTCAAGCAATCATTCACATCTCGTTTTGTTGGTGTTATGAATGTGACCACTGTGTGTATCTGTGGATTTACCCATGTGTTATACTTAGGTATTAGCCTCAACACCATAGTAATAATGTAATAACATTTTGTCTAATGTGTCACTAACCATTAACTATTTTAAGGCTAAAATAACCTATTTACTAAATTATCAACCAAAGTAATAGGCTATATGAAACAAGCTACTTACTATGGTTAGTGTACCAACAAACCAGCTACCAGAATGGAAATTGTTTATTTTCTAATGCAAGACCTGGAAAGTTGCAGTGTGTGACTAACTAACAGTCTATTTTAATTAGGATGGTTGCACCACTCTGATGTTAAGACCAGCACATAGATCTTTTATGTTACTCAGGTTTTTCCGCTCATGCTCACATAGTCGGCTTCTTCCTCCAGCTCGGCCTTGTCCTTGCGGCTGTTGACCTGTGGGAACACCTCGCTCAGCAGCGGGGTCTGTGGCCCAGCCGGGGCCTTTCCGTTGCAGTCCTGGTGCTCGCCTGATGCCCTCTCCCCAGAAGAGCTCTTCTTGCGGGGCAGCAAAGGGTGGATCTGCTGGGTCTGGGGGAACGGAGGTCCAGCGGTGCCAGAGGCAGGGACCTGCAAGAGCTCAGGTAGCTCCAGGGACAGGGCCCGGCGGTCACGCCTTTGCGGGTAGCGTCGGCCCAGGTGCATGGGAGGTGGAGGAGGGTGACCATGGTGCTGTGAGAGTAGGGACTCATGCTCGGCGCTGCCCGCTGGGTAGGGCCTGGAGGAGGAGCCACGCACACGGAGGCTTCCCCCACGCGCCTGACGGCCCAGGCTGTTCCAGCTGCTGCGGCGAGTCAGGAAAGGGGGCTGGGGAGGGCGCCCCCAGTGGTGGTAGACGGAACTGCGCCGGCTGTGCCGCTGTCAGAGAGAAGAGAGAGAAAAGAGGCAGTGAGGCAGTGACAGGAAGAGAGGAAGTAAGGAAGAAGAAGCGAAGATAATATAAAGAGACAGGAGAGCAGGAGGAAAATGAAGGAGGAAAAAAAAAAGAGAGAAAGTCTGGCGACTTTTCAAACAGGCGTGTCCATATGGAGGCTGTGCTGGTGGGAAACGTGTGTGGTGGAGGTTAACTCATCTCTGGGAGATAATTTCAAAGCCGCTGGTATATTGTCTGAGGTGTCTGACGACAATCACACATATTTAGCACCAGAGCAAGTAAAAAGAACAGTTTCCATAGAAACCCCCTTGTTCATCTAGGTTTAACCCTTTCCCTGTGAAGTAAATATATATATATACATATATACACAGTACGACTTTAAGCTGGTATGAAGTTAGGATGCCCGTCAGAGAAAGAAAAATCACCCTGGCTGACCTCAGCTCTCAGAAGTGCAATGCCAGTGGATGGATTAAAATAAATTTAACGGTGAGCACCTCTTTCATCAGAGAAAAAGGGTTTGAACAGAAGAGGGCTTAGTAACAGGGGACGTCATTTTTTTTTGTTTGTTTCCGTGTGCAAGAAATCAGCATTTAACTTGCTCTGGTTGCGAATCTGCTGCATTTGAGAGGCTTGAGGTGTTGTGGGCAAACCCTTCTTTTAGTTTGGTTGTTTCTCTACCCAAGCTTTTGAAGAAACAGGCATCTAGTGCCTCCCTCCTGCGAAGGCACAGAGCCTCACGTGGCCCAGGAGATTGATGCGTCAGGAAACTATATTTAAACCCCTGTGCTCTCTCTCTCTCTCTCTCTCTCTTTCTTTCTCTCTCTCTCAGAATCCGATGTGGCTGCTTCAATTAACACAGGTTGCCAAGACAACCCAAAGCCACAGCTCGCCTTGGCACACTGCCATTTTTTCCTCTTTATTTATGGTGTGAGCTTTGCAAATACATAAATATACCCCCCTGGAAGAGGAGAAAAGAAATCCTTCTCGGACTTTTCTTAGACATACTCGTCTGCCTCCACACCATCGCTTGTCAGAATGCTCTCTGATTACACTACTGTACATAATTAGCTCAAATGTTTTATTCATTTGTATGTAGGGAATTAAATGTCCCACTGGAAATGGACAAAGCTTGTGCCCCCCCCCCCCCAACTCCTTTTCGTTCTTTCTTTCTCTGCTTATGGTTCCTACTGAGTGAGCTCCACAGGTGACTGACTCCATAGCTTCCACCATCGAAGGCCTACTTTATTACAGTACTACTCGACAAAAGACCTTCTTTGTTAATACCAGTGCAATAGACAATTATTAATAGATCAAAGACCTCTATACTCTATAAATACTAGAATGAAGAACCAACCACTATAATAATACTAAAACAAAGACATACTCTATTATTACTGCTGCAAAGAATTACTCAATTATTACCAATACAAAGACCATTATTATGTATGCAAAGGTCTACTCTATGCTAGTGCAAAGGCTTACTCCATTATTACTACTGCCGAGCCACAACTCTTCCTCTTCACCTGTCAGTGAGTCTCCTTTTTGAAACAGCTCTGTGAAATTCTCTTTCAACTTCACCCCTTTTTTGAGACGCTATTCCTGCTACAGGGGTGACTTTCCAAAGCAAAGCCTGAGAAGACTGAGGATACAACACGCAAACAACATAAGCATCTCACAGCCCATCCTGAATTTCATTTCAAAAGGGCAGTAGCATTTAGGCAAGATAAGCGTGGACAAACATAACTAAATTTTTTTATCTTTTCAATCTCTGACAATAACAACTGTTTAAAATTACAAAGGGCTTTATACAGTGCCTAAAATAATTTACAGCTTACAATGGACATGTACACTCATGTCGAAATTGGCAATGTATAATATATAATTGCAAGTAGGAGCTTGGCTAACACTCTTAGCTAACACACCAGGGAGTAGGAGCTTAGCTAACTCTTAGCTAACACACTAATGAGTAGGAGTTTAGCTAACACTCTTAGCTAACACACCAGTGAGTTGGAGATTAGCTAAGGCTCTTAGCTAACACACTTACCAGCAGGTGGGAGCTTAGCTAACACTCTTAGCTAACACACTAATGAGAAGGAGCTTAACTAACACTCTTAGCTAACACACCAGTGAGTAGGAGCTTAGCTAACACTCTTAGCTAACATGCCACTTACCAGCGAGTGGGAGCGCTGCTCCAGACTAGACTTGCCCAGGCTGATGACGCTACTTTTGCGGGATCCCAGGGTGAAGCTCCTCCTTTCGGCCGCATACACACTGAGCGCTGCCGACAGAGGCCCCATCTCCAGGTGCCCGTTGGGGGTGAGGGTGCAGATTTTGGGGTCTGGATAGAGACAGAAGGAACAATGGCAGTCACTCAATTTGACTAGTAGAGACGGTTTGAAATCCAATGAACCATAGCATTAGCCCCAAAAAAACCTGACACTGGCAGGTTCTTCACTGCCTCCATGTGACCTGAAGAATCTCTACTGGCAGATCAAGAGACGTCGAGACAGAAGGCCACTGATGGGAATGCAAAGACAAGACACTAGATCAAAACAACTTGTGGCATGATGCCACAGAATGCGGCACAACAAAGTTATTTTTTGAGGTCCCTCCTGACAGGCGACTCATGCTTAAAAATATGAAACCCAATTCCCCAAAAAGTTAGGATGCTTGGTAAAATGACAATAAAAACAAAATAGCCTACTATAATGTTCACAACATGCATTTAAGTGTTTAATTTGATAGAAATTAGTGCAAAATCAATGTAGGGTGTACATCTGGTACACTGTATACTGCATTGGAATGGAGTGTATTTTTTATAGTGCTTTAGAATGTGGTAGTAGATGAGCCTGGTGGGCTCTCATTGTCTGGATGTGACTTTAAAGGATTTATCCAGAGTAAAATACACTTTAGATCAATTTACGGATGATTGGGAGTACATACGTTGTTGCGGCATATGCAACAACATTTCCGGACAGGTACTGGCTCAGTAAAATTCATTCTAGACTCTCTATCCGACCACATGAAGACCTCGGGATACTTCGGTTTGGCTTTAGGGACCCTCTACTCACTAGTACTACGTAAGTGTAATGTTGTTTGGAACTGTAGAAGAGGTATAAAAATGGCATTTTATAGCGGTGGAAATTATATGCCTGGGTCACTTCCAGGTTAACGAGTTTTGGCTCAAAACGGTAAAATCAAAACTCAAAACAGATCCGAATGACATGATTTTGATGTCAACTCAACGTATGTACTCCCAATCATCTGTCAATTGATCTAAAGTGTATTTTACTCCAGATAATCGCTTTAAGAGTCCAATCAACACAGTGCTGTCCCAACAGGACCTGTTGAGATCAGGCTGAGATAAGAAACAGTTAATTTTCACACAAATGGCTCTTGGTCGAGTTTTACTTTTATTCAGGTTGATCAGCAGCAGGTGAACAATGATGTAGCCTATACAGTGGCATTAAGCAGACCTACTGTAGCCTGCCACAACCACATCAGCTACCAAGACATATCTAAAAACAAGGCTATCCAACACATCCTGCGGGCTCTCTGGCTGAATTATAGTTTCTAAGTCAGCTATATGCATGCCAGCTTTTTTCTACCCTTTTTCCCCCCCCAAAGAGGTCTTGTGTTGATTTAATCAGTCAACAACACAAACACTCAAAGAGGGTTCATAAGCATAGCATGTGAATTATACATCAGAGAGTCATTTCATTTTCCCCCCCAAAGAAATGTGGAACTTCATTTCCCATCTGGCAGTGGGGTCTAACAGGCTGTGACTGCAGACAACTCAAAAGCAGCATGTCTGCCTTTTCCAGGACTGGTCTTGTATGCTTATCTATTATCCATTCTGTAGTGTAGTTTCTCCCCCATGATCATCTACTGTACTCCCAACACATGCAACCTTGTGTCAGCCTATAGGAAGAGACAGTGCTGGTGATCCGGCGCAGGTTTGTGTGAAGACTAGTCAGATCTTGTTTACATCAGAGTGACACACAGAAACATCCATGGAGCTTGTATGAAACTTTCATCATTCCCTTGGACACCTCCTGAGAAAAGAGCGGCATGTGGTTGTGAGGTGCAGAGACAGAGAGCTGGGTAGTAGCTCCATATGGCTAAATAATTCATGTCTGTGGGGTCAGACAAGACTGACTTTTTCTGCAGTCAGAGACAAGCTGACAAATCCCTGGGCCGTGCTGTGACATGGAATTTATTTATTGGCAAGTATGTTAGCGGCTGGTGGAAAATTGCTAGGAACTGTCCCGTAAAGAGAGAAGCACAGAGTCACTGCAAGTCACAAATCGGTCTCAAATTAAGACCCAAGTCAAGACAGAATAGTCCATGGCCATGTCAAGTCCTCTAGATAACTTCTATACCCATAACAGGCTTTAACAAACTATGTCCTAGGTAGAAGCCTAGACATCTAGATCTAGCCCAACAGGGATGCCTAGAAAAAGAACCATAGGGCCAAGGGTGTAGTTTATGGGGAAACAGTGGGGACAACATCCCTACCACTTTTATGAAATCTTAAAATTGTCCCCACCACTTCAAAAAGAGTATCTCTGTAAATACCTTCCCTTGGTCAGTATCTGCAAATAACTTGCCTTGGTCGTACCCAGAAAGTAAGTAGGCTACTAGTTGGCGCTAGCCTGGCTAGCTACTTTAGGCTAACAGTGTCAAATCTTGAGCATCCCAATGTCGCATCCTCTTCATTTCATTTCTTCAAGTCCAAGTCCCGTGACTGAAGTCTACATCAGTGCGGTGGGGGTATCTCTATGATTAAAACCACCCCCATCACACACACACACACACACACACACACACATTGTCATGATTAGCTTGTTGGTTCCTGCTACAGTTGCTTCTTTGGGAAACTGCAGATGGAGAAATGATTTATACATCACAGAGCACCCCACCGGCCCCAACACACACACACACACACACACACACACACACACACCCTCCTGTAGGACAGAGGACATGAATCTGCTCTGGGTCTCCTGGGTTACACACACCAGGAGCAAGAGGGAGATAGCGAAAGAGAGAGGCATATATATATATATACTCTGTATGAAGGAAGGGATTTGCCTTTGGTTCATCTGAGGAAATACCACTGAAGAGACACACTCATGGGAGCAGGGAGAGATAGAGAGAGAGAAAGAAAGAGAGAGAGAGAAATTACTCTGTATAAACATTTTAGAATGATGTCTGGAAGGGGTAAAGTGATGCAAACATACTGTATGCCAATCTAACGCTCTCTCTCAGAACTCCATTTCCAACACAAATATAATTCACCACACACAGTCAGCGTTCTCCATTAGATTTATCACAGAAATTAACACTCCTCCACCTCATTGCTCACCAGCACACAATCAACGGCAGCACTAAATGTTCAACCCTTTCTGTAGACGTCAAGACTTTATCCTGGATGTATTTTAAGATGTATTTCGAAAATATATAAATAGCAAATGGTCTGCATTTAGAAAGGGCTTTTCTACTCTTACAAGCACTCAAAGAGGTTTTCAATGTATGCCTCGCATTCCCCCATTTATATACCAGAGGAGGGGCTGCTAGGTAGCAGCTGGCGTTCAGTATCTTGCTGAGTGACACTTCGAACCGCATCCACCTCTACCACCTGCGCCACCATCGCCCCATACAAATGTACAGTATCTGTAATGTTGTATCTGAATGTATAAGAATGTACAGTATTCGTAATGTATTTGAGTGTGCTATTGTATATTATGAATTTGATGTGGAGTAATATCCTAAGCATTACCAGACAGCTGGAGGGAGTCTTTGTGCTTCTCACTCTCGTCAAAATTCGAGGAGGACCTGTCGTCATCTGAGTAGGAGCGGTTTGCGTCCCCCTAATTGTAAGCCAGAGAAGGAGAGCACGGGGAGAGAAGAAAAAAGAAAAGAAAAGTGACCACCTCTGTCTTTCTTTCTTTGTTTTTTTGTCTTTCTTTCTTTTCTCCTTTCTTTCATGATGTCAGTTTAGTTCAATAAACTCCTGCCTTGCATGACTAAGATCATTTTAATCAAGATTTTTTTTTCTTAATAAGTCAAACACGGGAGAAAACGACTAAGTATTTTGACATAAATGCTTTCTCAAGTTTCCTGAGGTGAGCTACCCCTTTGAGGAAAAATTGGTTGCCATTGCCTGAGGAGTCAAGTAGACAAAATAACTGTGCCTTTGATTTGACGTTCTTTCAATCTTTCTACTTTCTTTCACTCAGGGAGTGACTAAAATGTCTGTGACTTGTGGGAGAGAAAATATGAGAACATAACAGAATATTCCCTTTCTTCTTTCTCTCCTTCTCTCTATCCCTCTCTCTGTCTCTCCTCCTACCTCGGCCTGGAAGCCCTCCACCAGGATGGCAATGAGCAGGTTGAAGAGGATGTAGTTGCCAAAGGTCATGAGCGCCACAAAGTACAGAGCAGCCAGAGGGGAGGTGGAGGCCATGCCATTGTACAGAACCACGTTCCAGTCCTCCTGGGTCAGGATCTACACAAAACATACACACACACGCACGCACACACTCACACACACACACACACACACACACACAATATACACACAATATACACAAATGCACTCACATACACACACCACAAGTCAAAAACCCATGTGCACAAACACGCACACACACACGCACGCACACAGAAACCCATAAGTCCTTTCTGAAGCAAATGCATGCGGCGCTCTAATGAAGGCTATTAATCCTATTTGTTGTGCAGCCCACCCGCAGAGTGTTACAAAGCTCCCTTTCTGCTGTACCTGAAACACCGTGACAATGGCCCAGAGCAGCGAGTCAAAATTCTTCCGGTCCGGAACTGTGTCTCCTGTCTCTGTCTTCAAACTGAACTTGCAGCCGAAGATGTGCATCCCCAGAATACTAACAAACATAAACACAAACAAAAACTGTTTACTACCATTCGATCGCATAATTCATGGCACAGACTTTGGCATGGGACTATACTGTCACTGTAGATGACCCTATAAATTAGATTTTGAGTTTGGTCATTTGAATGTATAATACACAGAAAAGGGCTTAAATAAATGTATTCACGAACCTTTATTGCCTTTAAAATAGAACTTTGGGTAGAACTAAGGAAGAAATTTGGGACTTGTTATGGCAAAGCTGCTCATTAGTGTTCAATGTTTTAATGATAGCGCAGTACAGCGCACCTTGCAAATGCAAACTCTTACGGGTTGAAGGGTGCTCCAGTGTTTGCAGTGTATTAGGTTTACAGTTAAAGGTTACAGAAAAATATCTGTGGTTCCCCAAAGACACATTTTGTAAGCGTATTTGCTTTAGGCTGATTTTGTAACAAACACCGCTTTTGACATTTTAGTTTTTTAACCATTCATCAGCAGAGGTAGACAGAGTCACAAACACACAGCCTGAGCATAAACATAGAAAAACATCCACACACTGTACCATTGCTAGGATACTGGCTACAGCACAGAAATGCCATTGTAATTTCAGAAAAAGGCACAAAAGTGTGTACAGTCCATTTAAATATCTTATAATCCATCTTTCTATTAACATATGGGGAATGAAAATATCCTAATTTAGCCCACTACAAATATTCACTCCACACAACCAAGCCTGAAAGAAATATGAAATATAGATTAATGTCCTGCTCTGTCATCAAGTAGGCCGAAAATAAATTAAAGATAGCAAAATCCTCCATTCAGAGGATAAAGAAAGAAACGCTATTCCTCTCTCTCACTCACTTTTTCTTTCTCACACTCACACATACACAAAACCACACTCTCTCTCTCTCACACACATTCACACATACACTTAAAGACGCACTCTGTCTCTCTCACACATTCACACACACAGACACACATTCTTTTTCTCTCTCAACTCACACACACACACACACACACACACACACATTCAAATTGCCTTAATAGAACTGCTACACTTTGAATGCTAATGTCATTTGAGAGCCCTCAGTGATTGGAAACCATTAAAGGGGAAGATGGTGTGTTTGTGTGTGTGTGTGTGTGTGTGTGTGTGTGTGTGTGTGTGCATGCGGGATGGGGGATCAATCACATCCCTGCTTAATTTAGAGTAAATAATGAATAATGCTGATGCTCCACAAGGGATTGTGGTCCGTTACACAGACAATAACATCTTTTAGAAATAACTGCACACAAATACACACAAACACACATACACACACACACACACACACAAGCACTCACTCACACAGTCTCTCACTCACTTAGTCTCTGTCTCGTTCACACAAACACGACAATTCTGTGTATGACTCTCCATAAATTTATAATTACATTTGTTTTGCTCTTTGTTGTTCTGATCTCACATGTATGAAACTGACAACCAACGCAGGGCGGCAGTCACTCAGTGTAGGGTCAAAGGTCGCTCAGACAGCCACTGATACACAGTAAGTGCAAGCCTACCACAACCATAGTTTACACGCTTGGAGAGTCTCTTACACCACATACACTGACGCAACTTTTCACACACACCTATAGTGTACACACACACACACACACCTGAATATGAAAACAATGGAGCATCCTCTACATACACACACACAACTGGTGCATACCTGAAGACTGATAAAGAGTGTGCACGCACACACACACACACACACCTGAATATGAATATAAACAGCATTAGAAGCATGCAGAAGGTGGCCACGTTGTCCATGGTCTTCATCAGCACCACCAGTTGACGTCGTAGAGCCGGCATGAATCGCACCAGCTTCAGAACCCGCAGGAGGCGGAACGTACGCAGAACCGACAGACCTCCGTCGGACTGTCCAATGATCTCACACACACTGTACAAACAGACAGACAAACAGAGAGGTAGAGAACATTAGAATTGATGTTACAATGATTTCTAGTTTTTTTTTAAACAAACACATTTGTACACAAAAGCATCTCATGGTGTTTAACATGTTAATCCCAATATCCCTTTCACTAAGCCCAAAGCTCTGAATTGTGGAACCCTCAAATGACATCAGTCACCTTCATGACTGATTCATTGGCTGATTTGTATCATCAAAGGTGTTCTGAGATTCTGCAGGATTTTAGTACAATTTCATTTTTTGTTTCAAATCGTTGCCATCTACTCCATTAACTTGCTTTCTGCCCCCAGAATACATTGTGAAAAAAAAACATTCTTAAAAGACAACACAGGATCTGTAATTCTCAAACACACACTTAAACAAACACAAACACACCAAACCACGGCCTAACAATCAGCAACAAGATGGTTGGGGACGCGTTAGGTGCATTAGGCCCGACCCCTGTTGTTGTTACCGATTGGTTGGCCGTGGTTTGTTATTTTTTGGTGCATATCTCGGTTTCCCTAGTGTTTGTTTTGATTAATGTGTGAAATCCTGCAGAATCTCATAGAATACCTTTAATGATTCAAATCAGCCAATCATGAAGGTGACTGCTGTCATTTGAAGGTTCCAGCATTTAAATCCTAGGGGTGTGGAGTTGGGGCTGTCAAACACGTAACCAAAGCAACAGCGCCAGACTGCTCTGACCCAGCTGACCTGATGATGACAATGATGCCGTCAAAGATGTTGTAGGGGTTGCGCAGGTAGTTGAAGCAGCCGAAGGCCGTCAGCTTGAGGATCATCTCCAGGGCGAACATGCTGGTGAAGACGATGTTGCAGATCTCCAGGATGTTTGTCAGCTCCTCCGGCTGCCATAGGACGACAACATGACAAATATTTCAAGAATATAGCACCAGTGTGTGTGTGTGTGAGTGTGTGTAAAAAAGAGAGTGAGAGAGAGGGGGAGAGATTCACACACACACACATCACCAGGATGTTCATCAGCTCCACAGGACGACAGCCACAACAAATATTACATTAAGTACAGTATATAGCACTAGTGTGTGTGTGTGTGCGCGCTTGTATGTGTGTAAGAGAGACACAGAGTCAATTAACATACATTAGCCTGCACATACTAACGAGATATACACACACACACACACACACACACACACACACACACACACACACAATGCTGTTAGCTAGAGGTGAGCGAGTATCCACAGGCAGCAGGCAGGCACACTGAGTGTGGTGGAGTCTTTCAGCTGGCAGCCGCTAAGCATGAGATTATTGCCCTATTGTCTCTAGACAAAGACAGAGGACACACACATACACACAGAGTGCACACACACACACAGAGGCAGAAACACATCCATGCACACACATGAGAATTTACTGTCACAAACACAAAGCCTGATCACAGACACAGTAAAACTCACACACACTTACTGCATTTGTTACGTTCTCTTTCACACATAGACCAAAAACATCTCTCTGACACACACACACACACACACACACACACACAAATGGGCAGGAACATACCAGGGATACACACTCAAAGACATGCAGTACATGCAGCATAATTATACACACACACACACACACACACACACACTTTCTCTCTGTCAAATCCAAACACACAAATTACTCCTCCCTTTCTTTTATTTTTTCTCTCTATTTTTCTGGCATTCTCTCTCTCTCTCTCTCTCTCTCTCTCTCTCTCTCTCACACACACACACACACACACACAAGCACACACATACACACACACACCAGATCTAAAGTAAAATTAACTTCTGCTGCGAGCCATCCGTTCTCTGAGGTATATCCCAGCTTTCTCTTTTGTGTCCCCTTATCTCCCTCCCTCTCTCCGACTCCATCTCTCTTTCTCTCCGTCTCTTTGTCTCTCCCCATCCCAACCTTCCTCTCCTTATCAAACCATTCAATCTCTTAGGGATCGATGGCTTCCCATCGCCCGGGCCACAGCTCAGTCCTGGGAGTGTCACAGAGCCACTCCAACACAAAGCCCAGTGATGGCGGCTCAAACCCTAGCTCGAGACGCGGGTGGGGTGGGGTGGGGTGGGGTGGATGGTGGTTTGGGGATGTAGAGAGAGGGAGACAAGGGTTGTGGGGAGAGTGAGAGATAAAAGAAAGAAAGAAAAAAAAAAGAGAGAAAGGAAAAGAGCGCTATCAGCATGGCCATCGGACACGCTAACAGCATCGCCTCCATTTCCTGGGTTAATCCTGACCCAGACAGGCAGACCGACAAAAGGAGAGGAGAGGAACTAGACAAATACAAACACAGAAAGAGTCATATGCACACCAGTGTGTGTGTGTGTGTGTGTGTGTGTGTGTGTGTGCGTGCGCATGTTTATGCGTGTGTTTGGCCGAATGAAAGAAAAATGAAAGAAAGGGAGTCTGTGGCTTCTAGCAATTCTGCAGGGAAGCTACAAACACAGACACAGCTACAGCTACAGACACAGCAACAGAACCAACAAAATAAACACAGACACAGCTACAGTCACAGACACAACTACAGACACAGATA
>JAGFZM010000027.1:1036868-1079368 GCA_017657215.1 Limnothrissa miodon
GTGGTGAAAGCCTATAGGAAAGTGTCAACTGTGCACGTATAATAAATGACACACACAAGCGCCATTACCCTAAAGCTTCTCATATGTTGCTTTAACACTCCCATAAGCCTCTTTTCAACACTCAAACCACTACAGGACTATAGGGCATATGGTGGCACTGCACGCCAGTTAATATCCATCAAGCCAAGTTACCGTATCACTGTGCCTCTGGAAACACATTTAACACGGTAACATCCAACGCTAGAGGGGGATCTCTCACGATACTGTAGGGAGAAGCAAAATGTTTCACTGGTTTTGAATCATGCCCCATCAATATGTCAAGACTGCAGCAGATTTAGACATTTTAGAAAGAACAAAGTAAATCATCAGCATATTGATAGAGACAAGGAACAACAAATAAATAATAATTTTGGGTTTGGGATTTAATGTTAGTCTGTATGTATGTTACCCTAGAGTTACCCTAGGGCCCATGGCCAGTTGCTAAAGTACTTCCAGGTCAATATTTGCCTCCTTTTGGGTATAGGTAATATGTCTGGTTTCACTAAGTAAAAGGCAAGGCAAAGCAAATATATACTTCATTTATATTTATAGCACATTTAATACACATAGGGATTTCAATGTGCTTTACAAAATAAAAGTATGAAAGTAAAAAAGACAACACATTGAAAAGAAAACGAATATAGGGATAAAGTTATTAAAATTTAAGTTATAATACACAGAATATAAAAAGAAAGCTAGGTAAAGAATGAAAGTAGGCATTAGTAATCATTAGTAGGCACAAAGCAACACAGATTGGGACATAGGGCTCAGGAAATGAACTCAGGAAACCAGTCTGACCACCTCAATTGTCAGTCAAGTGATAGAACTACCACGCTCAAACAGTCTATGATCAAGTGTTTAGTGAGTAACTCTAGTTTAATGCATGAGGAGTATGTTTTCAATTCTTCCACACGCACACTTTTCCAAGCCGGAACAAGTAAATGGGTGGCAAGTTCCGGAACGTGTCTGAAGTGCCATTGCATCGTATCTCTCAGTGAGCAGCTGTGCTGTGCTTGTTTGTGTTTCTCATCACACACAACTTGTCACAACAGGGCTTGAACAACACAACCTGTCACAAACAATTTCTGTCTGCCATTTCCCACCACCCACCCACCCACATACACACACAAACATACACACACACTTAACCACAAAGATACATCAAGACACTTCAGATGTTGTCACCCTCCTGACATACAAGTGATGTCTGACAGGCTGAAATCTGAACTGTACTTCATGAGCTTTTTACTGCATCCTCTCCACCCCCTACCCAAACCCCCCACCCTCCCGATGAACATATTTTCCATAGGTAGTGCAGCACTCGCGCCGCCAACTTTTAAATGGATATCAATTAAAAACCTCCATCTGTTCCTGGGCTCATGTAGCGCAGACGCAGCAGCAGCTATCCTGAGAAGTGTGAAGTTCCTATAAGAGGCTGACACACACACACACACACACGCTTGGAGGGATAGAGGGAGTGTGTTCAGAGGTTCAAGCCATAGCTCAGGTGTGGGACATACAGACGGCTATGTGCCTGATGGCTAGGTTCGGATGATTCTGATCATTTTACAGATTGGCTGCATGGTGTTCTCCGATGTGAGCCTATATTGGGTGAACCAAGTAATTCCATCTTCATACAGTACTATGCTATTAATACTATCTATATTTTGATATTTTCTGTACTTATAGTTATTCTGTTTTATGTTGGTATATTCTATACATGTTTGCACTGGGGAAGGAGTTGCTTTTAATCTTATTGTACATGTAAAAGGTATAGTGACAAAAGAAGCCTTGCCTACCGATCATTGTTGGCTGCGCAGTGCTCTCCCTACGGGTGGGCCAAGTGGTGACATCCTCAGCACATCCTATACAGTACATGACGTCACTTGTCTGTCTTACCATAAAGCATCCACAGTCTGGACACAATTAGACTAACCACGTCTGGATCTGTGTGTTACATGGATCCACATTACCGTGATGGACTACTGCCATAAAACAGAATAAAAGCTGGCTTTTACTCTTTCACTCTTTTGCTTTTCTTTCACTACATCTAATTTTCACACATCACAAAAGCGTTAGGAAGAAGACTTCTTATAAATCAGACTCTTACAGGCCTAGCATGAAGAGAGTAAGGACGTGGCTGAGGGGTTTTAACTGGAGCAAGGGATATTGATGAGGAAGTGGAGACAACCTAAGCTTCCAGCCACTGATGACTGGTGTATTGTGTCTGCCAGATTGCTTTCGGGGGGAAGTGTTAAAATTGGCTCATGAGAATCCCATGTCAGGCCATTTGGGTATACGAAAAACACAAGAAAAAATATTTTCGCCATTGGCTTCAGTCCATTTGAGTTAGTTTATGGTCATGAGGTCCGTGGACCACTCAAAATTATGAAGGAGAGTTTCCTGGAGCCAAACGGGGGAAAAGAATCCTCCTACAGTATGTTGCACACTTCAAGGACCAGCTTCAGCCGGCCTGTGAGGTAGCTCAGGTAAACCTGCTAAGGGCAAGAGACAAGATGAAGACACAGTTTGATCAAGGCAGTGGCACGCCCTTTTGCAGTAGGGGATAAAGCACTGGTTTTGTTACCCACAAGAGGCGAGGGTCTCAGCACCAAGTTTTGTGGTCCCTACACAGTGGTGAAACAAGTTGGTGAGACCAATTACGTTGTGAGCACGCCAGATCGCCAAAGAAGTACACCGCTGTGGCATGTGAACTTGCTGAAGCGCTATCATGATCGCTCCTCTGTAGCACTTGTGAGTTGTGTGGTGAGGCAGCCTGTGCTGCTGGATGAAGAAGGCCTAGTGGGTGTGAACCAGTCAGTGCTTACCTTCAGAACTAAGTGATTTGCCTAAATTGTTACATCATTTGACACTGTCTCAGCAGGCTGAGATGCAGGTACTGATAGAGTCCCACCTGTCCTTGTTTCAGGATAGACCAGGACGTACATTGCTGGCAGTTCATGATGTGGAGACTGGTGATGCAGCTCCAATAAAGCAGCACCCCTATAGAGTGCATCCCAATAAGTTAGCGATTATGAAGGATGAGTTGGCATACATGATAGACATAGGTGCTGTAGAGTCAGCTCAGAGTGAGTGGAGCTCACCTGTGGTCCTCATTCCAAAAGTTGATGGGTCTACTTGATTTTGCATCGACTATCGTAAAGTAAACACCGTAACAAGAACTGATGCTTACTCTACTCCACGATTGGAAGATTGTGTCAACCATACAGGGAAAGCAGAGTTTGTGACCAAGTTGGACTTACTGAAAGGGTATTGGCAGTTCCCCCTGTCTGACCGTGCCAAAGATGTATCTGCCTTTGTCACACCTCAGGGCCTGTATCGTTGCCTTGTTTTACCATTTGGTATGAAGAACAGTCCAGCAACCTTCCAGAGGTTAATGAACCAAGACACATCTGGCCTAGAGAATGTTGTTGCTTATATTGATGATCTGGTGTCTTATAGCTTTTCCTGGGCTGATCATGTGACACATCTGGGCCAGCTGTTTGATAGGCTAGAGAGTGCTGGTCTAGTGGTCAGCCTCCCTAAGTGTGAGCTTGGGAAGGCTAGGGTGACATATTTAGGCCATCAGGTGGGTCAAGGTGCCTGGAGCAGCCAAAGTGCAGGCCATCTTAGACTTCCCTGTCCCTCAGACTAGACAAAGGTTAATGAGAGTCTTGGCTGCTAATGTGTGGCTTTTATCGAAAGTTCGTTCCAAATTTTGCTGCTGTAACTGCTCCTTTGACTAACCTCCTGCGTAAGGGTGTGAAATATGTGTGGTCTCCAGCATGTCAGATGGCTCTTGATCAGGTTAAGGCTATCTTGGCATGTGAACCTGTTCTTACGGCTCCTGACTTTACTGTCCCATTCAAACTGGCTCTGGATGCTTGTGACCTTGGGGTGGGTGTGGTGCTGCTTCAGAGTGGTGTATCGGGGGTTGACAAACCAATTGTCTACTTCACAAAGCAGCTGAATGTCTATCAGAAGGGGTATTCTAGGGCCCTATGAAATCCGTTTTATTTTTTCCCAAATTCCGTTTTATTTTTTCCTAAGGCCACACCAATAAAATTAGTTGGTTCTCGGATTTTTTCAGGAAAAATACGGAGCGAGCGAGCGAAATAAAAGTAAAAAAATGCTTTGAAGGTAAATTAGCAGTAGATTAGCACCGCTAGTAGGTCTACAACTGCGCAAAGTTCTCATCCTCTTTCATTTCAATGCACTTGTCAAATGTTTTTCTCTTCTGATCAAATATTCTAATAATGCAAACACTGGCCTAGCAGGATCCCCTTCCACCGGCATCTTTCCACATATCATGTCTCTTGTCTCTTGCTCTCAATGAAGTGAAAGGCGCGATTTGATTGGTTTTCAACGTCACGTGAACGCAGCTGAATGCTGTTTTCAGTATTATAGCCATCAGCCACGGTGTTTTTTATGTTTGTGTGAGTTCTAATTCAATTTTATTTTTATTTCATTTAGCTTTTTTTTTAAGCGGCGAATCCGAGAACCAACTAATTTTATTGGTGTGGCCTAAATTCCACTTTTTCCATTTTTATTTTTCTGAATTCTGTGTTTTACGTTATAATCATATGTAGTTACCTTAATAAGTGTCTAATTTTGGAGTGCATGGGGGAAAAAGAAAAAATGTACCATTTTAATCAATATTTAGCTTTATAAGGTCAATGGCAAACACAACCACACATATCAAATGAATAGTTTCATTTTAACACATACAGAAAAATATGTTATAGCCACTGTTAACTGAAAAGTAGATATCCAAAAATAGTTTTGGGGAAAAAAAGTCCATTACAACTTTTTTCATTATACAGCTCAACTTAATAGGCTACAACTTAACAGCATTTAGAGAAAAGTTGTTGGCCAGATGCATAACAATTGCTTGGATATAGCTCTGCCTGAAATCAGTCAATCGCAAAGATTCTAGAGCGCTCCGCTTTGGTTAATTGTGTATTTCATAACTTTTTAGAAGCTGCTGGTTTTGCAGCAGAGGCTGGCTACGTTTCCCTCTCATCTGTGAGGATTGGAAACAAACTCGCGTGACAAGATATGGTCTCTAGGCAACCTTGGCGACTCATTGAAATTGGAAGTTGTGACAAAAGCGGGCAGAAACCATGCTTGTCTTGTAAGTGGGCGATCGCATTTACTTTGAAAACGCGAAAATGCCCGAATTCTGTTTGATTCCGTGTTTATCAGTAAGTTCCGTTTTTATGACTAGATTCCGCGATTCCGTCCGTGTTTACCGCATCGCGGAAATCATAGGGCCCTAGTATTCCACCATTGAGAAGGAAGCATTAGCCCTAGTATTAGCAGTGCAGCACTTTGAAGTGTATTTGTCAGGAGGAGGGGACATACTTGTGTATACGGACCATAACCCAATGACGTTTCTGGATAAGTTTCGTGGGTCCAACCAGAGAGTGTTTCGGTGGAGTTTGGCTTTGCAGCCATCCAGTCTAGTGGTGAAACATCTGCCAGGAATTGATAATGTCATTGCAGATGCCTTGTCCAGGGGGTGAAATTGTCTTGGGTAATGTTGGGTCAATTTTTTAATCCTTCAGCGGGATGAGTATTTAGTTCATTGTGATGGGTAATGTGCTTATATCTTATCACGTACAGTTTAAAAAAAAATAGTAAAAAAAGAAAAATGGTAAAATAGTTTAAAAAATGGAAAATAGGATGAAGGATCGAGGTGGACTACTTTAGACAGCACACTTTTCACGTTCACACTCCATACACCTAGCTTGCTAGTGGTGCATGTCTGTATAAGCCCACAGGAGTCACGTGAGGCGGCACCTGCTGCTGATTTGAAGGACTAGCCCGAGTGTTTGCGAGGCACCAGAGAGCAGTCGCTGGAAAAAGAATACCTCAGTTTGTTTTCGTTAACGCTGTTATCATTTGCTACCGGGAACATCATCCACTTTTAAAGAGAGAAAACTACTGCGTACATCTGCGAGCTTACGTATCCCGGAATCCCTAGACACGAGTTTCGATAGAGATAGATAGATAGATAGATAGATAGATAGATAGATACTTTATTGATCCCCAAGGGGAAATTCAAGAGTTTCTTTGCTTTTGGAAGTAAGCTTTGGTAAGCGCCTAACAAAAGCATTTCAATGTATGTGGCAAATAGTCTCCTTGATCCTTGATACTAGTTGCCTGGCATACTGTCTGTCTGTCTATCTGACTGCCTCACAATCAGTTTGAATGACTCCCTGTTTGTGTTGATCTCTCTCTGCGCGTGTGCACGCACTCGTCTTCCTGCCCCTGCCTCCTTACCCGCCAGTTTCCCCACCTGCCTGTCAGACGCTCCGCACGCTGGACTAATTAGATTGACTTCACCTCCTTGTCAGCCCCCATCTTCCTCTCGCATCTCCACGGAAACGCGCTCAAAATAAATAAAGAAACGGAACGTACACAAAGCGACCCGCCCACAGGAACTAAATAAGCGTCAGTCCTCTTCTATCAGGCAGAACTGAAGGTGAAGACAGAAAGACACTCGAGCAGACAGGTGCTTCTGTTTTCCTTGTGTTGTCAGTGCCTCCAGCTTATAGTCTGTTTGATGCACTGATTGGGTGCGTCTTCCCTTATTGCCTCTCATGCACTTTCTCCACCATGAGCGCATGGTTCATATACTGTGTGTATGTATGGTAGATATGTATTACACTATCTATAAAATAAATGGCCATAGAAGAATAGAACATAATTGTAAAGGAATGCAATTTCTATCCATCTTTCTACCTTCCTGCTCATTCTCTCTCTCTCTCTCTCTCTCTCTCTCTCTCTCTGCAAGGGAGGAAAGTTAATCTGGAGCCGAGAGGAGCAGAGGGGAGAGGGGGGCCTTTGAGATGGAGGTGTAAGCCGGTCTGCAGTCAAAGATATCGTCCCCTCTATTCTTCCCCATATGACAGAAGGATTAGCCCAGTGTGTGTGTGCATGTGTGTGTGTGAGGTATTTACTCATGAGCATTTGTGTGTTTGCTTGTGTGTGTGTGTGTGTGCCAATAAGCACTGGGGGTATATGTGTGAGTTTGTTTGAAGGTGTTGACCTGTGTCTTTTTGTGTCATTGTTGTTCCTGTTAAAGAGGAACGTGTGGTGCTGCCTGTGTAGCTCACAGGTCTAGGGCCAGTAGAGTGACCAGCGGTAGCATAGAACCGCAGGAGAGCTGACACAACACCACTGGCACCATACACACACTTGCAGTTACACAGACACTGCTGTGAGATAGAGACCACAGATCATTATCACTACTGACTTATCTGTGTGTGTGTGTTTGTTTGTGTGTGAGAGAGAGAGAGAGTGAGAGAGAGAGAGAGAGAGAGAGAAGGGGCAACAGGAGAAGGTTTCAGAAGCCCTGTGCATTCTGTAAGTCCAAGTAAGTGACTTTGGTTGTGGAATGTTTAGACAAAAAGCTATCCCCTGTAGCCAGGCAACAGATGCGACATGGCGAGGATCTGGCTGGGACACGGCTGGACTTCACATGGACATACCCACTGCAGCTGCCCCATCTGTGAATCTTGGCCCCTACAGTATGTGCTCTCCCTGAAACAACATGAGCCGTGTGACAGATTAGAACCCTTGTGACACCGTGTGTGTGTGTGTGTTCATGTATTGTGTGTGTGTTCATGTATTGTGTGTGTGTTTGTGTGTGTGTTCATGTATTGTGTGTGTGTGTGTGTGTGTGTGTGTGTTTGCTTTCATTATTTATTCCTCTTCTGTTTCATCTGTCATGTTTGGTCTCGTATCATTTCAGTTGAGATTACTTTAAACTTGCTTGCTTGTTTGGTGCCAAGGTTTGCCTCCACCCCCCCATCCAGAACTTTCCAAGAACTGCCAGTTTGTGGAGCAAGATTGACGCTGTTCTGTACTGAGAATGTTTGACTTGTTTTTCAGTATCTGATTTTTTACATCAGAGTGTTTCTTGACGTCTGTGTGTGCGTGTGCTTCACTGACTGTGAATACATCATTTTTTTAACATCTTCAAAGATTTTTGTTTGTGTGCGTGTGTGTGCCTGTAAATCTTGTCAGCAATCACAACAATCTCAGGGCCTGAATTTGGGTGCGAGATTGCGATTTTTTTTTTTAAATCCCCGCACCTTCAATGTGTGAGGTTCGCGCACTCATCCCCGCACTGCCTCAACCGACCTCAATGTTATAACAGATCAATGTGAACACAAAACTATTAACCACATTCACACAGATCCATTTTTACATTTATGTAACCTAAAGAAAGATGGTCCGTTCGTCGATTGATCTTTAGGTTAGGATACTTTATTTGAACCACATCCCTGGCCACACAAAAACAGACAGGCAGGAAGAGACAAGCCGGTACAATCTCTCTCTCTGTTAAACATTCTTACAGCCAAGGAAACATGGACCGCTGGCTAAAACTAGATGATGTTTCACCCACTAAAAGAAACACAGCAGTGTGAGTGTAGATGAAAAAAGTTATTTTAACATCAATGTAGCACAGGGGAAGCCAAAAGAAATATATCCTTGGCTTGAATTTTTGACGGTGAAATGACCTGCTCGATTTGGAAAGACAATGGCCCTTCCACTTTTAAAAGCAAATGCTTCAAGACGTCAAAGTTACATGTGCTCTGTGTGATGCTGATTTTGGCGCCATTTCATTTTTGGCATCTCTCTTTGATTGGCTTGCTTTTTACCCCCTGATGTTTGTTTGAGCATACCGCTCTGGATTGAGTATTACCTGTGTTGTCTTTTGAGACTGTTTTTTTTTTACAATGTATTCGGGAGGCAGAAAGCTACCCAATCAAGGGGATATACCTACGATTTAAGACAAAAATAAAATTGCGCTAAAATCCTGCTGCATCTCATAGAGCACCATTAATTCTCCACGCAAATAGCGTTTCCCATACCGCAGCCATAATCCAATCCTTCTGTCCTTTATCTTTCATTTATTAAACTGAAACACACAAATAAAACATCCTTAAATTCATATAAACGGTATCGTGAGTGTTAGTATATTACTACATACAGCACAACTATCCATGACTTAATTCAAAGTAACTATTTTTAACAGAAATTATGGCACCATCATTACTTTCTTACAATTAACAAAAATCAGAAGGCACGTAGGCCTACAGGGTATTGCTCTTGATTGGCTCGTTCATTTCAATTATCCTAACAGAGAAAAGAAGGTAATGTTAACCTACACTACCAGGTTATGCATCTCCTCTGATTATAAATGTGTGAATTTCATGTAAAGTGTTATTGATTGTGTGTGTATGTATGTGTGTTTGTGTACATGTATGAGTGTGTGCATGTGTCTAATATGCTGTGGCGTGAATGTGGCCTGTGTGAGTATGTGTGTATGTGTGTATATGTGTATGTGGCGTGTGGTTAGAGTGCCTGTATGTGTGAGTGTGTGTGTGTGTCTGTGTTTGTGTGTGTGTGTGTGTGTGTCCTCTGTGTGATGTGGATGGGCACGCTGTCAGAGTGGAGCAGCTCATGCATATTTAACCAGCCAATGGCAGCGTGACGCCAGGGCCTCAGGCGGACCAAACACACAAAGCCACAGGTCAGAACACAAAAACAGCGCCAGAACGGGGGGAAACAAAAAGAAAAACAGAAAGAGGAAATGAAGGAAAGAGGGTAATGAGTTAGAGCTTAAACATTGGCTCTTAATGAATCTGTGGCAGGGAGTAAACACACACACACACACAAACAGATAGACACTGACTCACACACCCACACATACCCACCCACACACACACACACACACACACACACACACACATACAAGAGGGTTGTGTGTGCCACAAACAAAGTGAATGGCTGAGGCAACAGAAGAGGACAGCTCAGGGAAAGAAAGAAAGATTGAGTGAGATAAAGAGCAAGTGAAAAAGAAAGAGTGAAAGCGTTGCGCATCACCGGGTGAGCCATTCGTTCCAGTGAGCGAAGCAGCCTGAATCAGACCTGGACAATGGGCATCTGGAGTCTGAGCCGGATCTGGCCCAGACACACGCTGCATGTGGCCCAGGCCTGGCGCAATGTCATGCAAGACTGAGTCACGGTGCAGTTGGTCAGGCGTAGCCAGAGGGTCTTTATAAAACACTCACTGTGTTGAGTGCTACCTGTTTTCTGTAGTCATTGTTTTACTACCACCCCCCACCCCCCAACACACGCACACCCACAGCTCTCCCCTGTCTTGTTCACGAACAAAACAAACAGCTGAGGCAACAGAAAAGGACAGCTCAGAAAAAGAAAGAAAACACATTTATTTTTTGCCATTGAGCCCCCCACTCCCCACCCCCCACCTTCTGGCAACTATTTAAAAAAAAGTTGCTCATTAACACAGATTTGAGTTTTGTGCACAATTAAGGTCTTTTCATTTACCACACATTGGAGCCAGGAGCAGCGTGGACACACAGATTGTGTGTGTGTGTGTGTTACCGCACAGGATCGGTAAGATCTCTCACACACACACAACTCCACAGCATGATGCAGTGGAGAGAGTGTTTGGGTACGCATGATGGATAAGATTGTTTCACACAGACACACACACACACACACACACACACGCACACAGACACATACAAAACTGAGCTAGCTATAAGGCCTGAGGCCAGCAGCAGAGAGTGCGTCTGTGTGTGCAGAATCAGTAAACACACACACACACACACACACACACACACACACACACACACACACCAGAGGAGAAAGCAATCATAAGAGTTCTAGCAGCAGAAGAGGCCTATTATGACTAATGCTATAATCAGACAGTATGAATCCCAAAGGCCACTACATGTGTGCACAGCCGCTAACGTCTTAGCGTAGCTCTGGGGTGCACATACAGTACAGTGCACCACTCGCGCACACACAGATGTAACTGCTATTATGGAAGGCAAGGCTCAATCGAGCTACATGTTGAAGTGATCTATGACTTGACTGCTCTTAATGATGTGATATATGATATCTTGGGATTATTATGGGATTATTATGATTCTGTATTAACACCATGAATTTAATGATGTGGGACTATATCCTGGGATGAACACGATGCTATATTAACATCATGAGTCTTGCTGCAGATGGCATAGTAGACACCAGATCAGGGTGAATGGATGATGGCAATAGTAAGATTAAAGAAACATAAGGCATTGACGTGACTTGTCTCAGTCCATTTTTTGAAGGGGAAAAGTCACAAGTTCGAATCCTGTCGGGAGTGATGTCTTGATTTTAATTTTAAAACTCTTACACATTTATTTCATTTCATTGAAGTTGAACTTTTGAACTTTTGTGGGGTAATATAAACTTTTTTTTTTTTTCACTAAACTCAATTTTCTAGTCCAACTATGAGAAGTGTAAAGTATTCACTTATGTTGCAGGTGGGGATACAGCATCAAAGGGTGGTAACTTAACAATCCAACTTACTGTATGATGGATAGTTCAAAGCCTGTAATCATGTATCAATGCATCGGAGCAACATGTTAGTAGTATAGTGTGACTGATACAGTATTTTTTAGTTTTTCCTTGCTCCTGTTGCTCATTGGGCCTCTTGTGTTAAGCGCTTTGTGACATGCCTTTTGTAAAAATGCGCTATATAAATAAAATTGAATTGAATTGAATATTTTTGTTAGACCATCACTCAAACCAAGGAGGTAGTTAACAACAATGCTTATGGGCAATTGAAAACCCTCGCAACAAACATGGTTGCTACTGATGGCGAAACAGACCAGGAGGAAGGAAGGAACTGACTGCCAGCATCCTGACTGACCCTGCCATGACGATGAAGAAGTCCAGTCGGTTCCAGGTGTCTCCCAGGTAACAGCGGCGGCCGAAGATGCCCAGTGCCACCATCTTCACCACCATCTCCACAGCAAAGAAGATGTAGATAAAGGCATCGAACGCCTGGCGATGGAAAAAAAGAGAGAAAATAATAAGAAAGAGAAGTTAGTAGGAAAGGGAGAGGGAAAGAAAGAGTTGCCAATTCAGGAATTAAAAAATAAACAGACAGGAGGAAAGCTGCTTGTGTAGAAAAGAAAATGACAGATCAAAGATTGTCGTGGGACAGCGGTTGAGAAGGAGTTTAGGAAAAGGAATGTTTCTAAACAAGGAAGAAAGAGAGAAGTGAGAGTCAGAAAAGATGGACAGCCTCAGAGAGTCAATAAGACAGACAGACAGACATGTACCGACTGACGGACATACAGTACATTTGACTGGAGAGCCCCTCAAGCACTCTCTCACTCTTTTGCCGTCCTTCACTCTCTCCTTTTCTCTGTCTTTCACTCTCTCTCTCGCCATCTTTCACTTTCTCTTTCTCCCTCACTTGCATGTGGCATCCAAGCCTGCGTGCGCCACGGATGCTGACGAGACGTGACTCACTTAAGATGTAATCAGAGCCTCCGTCATAAAGACACAGAAGCGTAATCAAAACTGATGATTAAAATCCCCATCTGCCTCAGTCAAGCCTCTGCCGTTCCCTCTGTCACTGCTGCTGGGGGTTCCGTGTGTGTGTGTGTATGTGTGTGTGTCTATTTGTATGTTATCTGAATCATCCAAGAGAACAAAAGGGGAAACCAATTGCCCTTGCTCACAATGCACAGAAAGCTGAAACAACTGTACTGTGCACAATGTTTAAACGCACTGCATGGAAAATATATGGCAGCAGTGAATATTTTTTTTGTGTTGAGTATGAAAGGGAGGGGGTGGACATGTGCACATGTATGCAATAAATCATTTATTTACAGAGTGAATTTATTTTAAATATACATAGGTATATAAACATAAATACATACAGTAGGCAACATGAAAAACCTTAAACCAACATCACAGGACAACCAATGTTATTATTCAGAGGCTGTATGTATAAGAGAAGGAGAGACAGCGAGAAAGAAAGTGTATGAAAGATTAACAGACAGAGAGAGAGAGAGAGAGAGAGAGAGAGAGAGAGAGAGAGAGAGAGAGAGAGAGAGAGCACCTCCGCTGAAAAGGGAACAGAGCACACTCCCACATGCCTAGGACTGGGCTCAGTCAGAACTCAGGAGCTTTGAGCTACTGGAGTGGAACTTTGCTTTTTCATTTTGTACCTCCTTCCTTTGTTTGTTTGTGTGTATATGTACTGTATGTGTGTGTGTGTGTGTGTGTGTGTGTGTGTGTGTGGGGGTGGGTGTGAGAGAGCAAGACAGAGAGAGAGAACTTAGTTTCACAGAGTCAGTGCTACTGAGTACTTTCGAGATATCAATCTCAGGCTAAGACTAAGGTGATGGATTTTTGTACTGTATGCGTGCAGCACGGCAGCACAAACAGACGCACACAAATGCATGCACGCATGCATACATGTGTGTGTGCATGTGTGAGAAAACTAGGGTTTCACCGTTCACACACCCATCAGAAACCCTTTCATCAAACTCCATGTCGACAACAATTGTGTGAACAACAGTGGTATGATTAAACAATGCAAGGCTGCCTTCAAAACTAGGCCATGGACTACTAAGTGACTAAGCGTGCGTATGCGTGTGTGTGACCTGTGTATGTCTCTTCACACCGAGACACAAATACGACACGCATAAACAATTTCACAAGCACACACATCTGCAACATGAGTCAGTGTGTCCTCCTGAGAAAACCAGTGTGTCCTCCAGAGAACACATTGAACAATGAGTGCTCAAGTGGCGTTTGCAGTGGGTTAGAGGAAAGGCCTGATGGCCGCCTGTCGTTAGGAGTGATCCGGAGGTGTCATTCAGAAAGCACTTGACAGGGAGAAAGGCCCACACTCAGCAGTGAGTCACACAAAGAGATGGCTCCATGCGCAAGGTCAACACAAACAGAAAGACAGAGAGAGAGAGAGAGAGAGAGAGAGAGAGAGAGAAAGAAAGAAAGAAAGAAAGAAAGAAAGAAAGAGAGAGAGAGAGAGAGAGAGAGAAGGGTGTGAAAAGATGCACATGGCTTTTCAGGTCACTGAAACAGATCAGGTAGGTAGGTGTTACAAATCAGACGCTTGGTTGAGAGGACATGAAAAGAACATGAAAAAAATCTCAAAGGCATACCATGCGCACACACACACGTACACGTAGACACACACACACACACACACACACACACACACACGACTGTTCTTTTAGCAGATGTGTTAGATACTGGGTAGCTAGTGTACTGCAGCTGTTGAATCATTACAGGCATCTTTTGGAAGTCAAATTCAGTGTTCCACAGAGAGGGAGTTCCCTGAGAGACACACACAACGTGGGAAAGGAAGACAATAAATGGGAGGAAAAAACATAGTGTGTCATTATCAGTCACTGATAGGGCATGAGTCCAGTCATGAGCTCTCCTGCTTTCCTGCTTTTCACACACACACACACTCCATACAAATACAAACACACAATTTTAGGGACTAGAGGAGAACCCCACATGACAACACCAGTAAAAACAGAGTCTCAGTCACACAACCGCAAAACCAGTAATGGACAAAATGAACCACACAAGGAGAGAAATAAAGTAGGAAAAGTAAACGCGTTGAAAGTTAGTGTGAGCGGGCGGAGGGCAGCCTCACCTGGAGGATCTGGCAGCGCTCGGAGGAGCAGTCGATGTTCTCGCAGGGTTGGTACATCCCCAGGGTCACACAGTTCAGCAGGATCACCATCATGCTCACTCGCTCGAACCATGTGCTGCGATCACCGTTAAGGCCAATGACCACACACACACACACACACACACACATATTCACCACCACTCATTTGGCAATGGACAACAGCACACTGTAGGCATGCTCACATATATTTTTCAATAAAGGGAACAGGGCAGTTGATACTGGTTAGCAATGGTTTAGCGTTCTAATGTCAGGGCTACCTGTGGGAAAACCATTGATTGATTGATTCAATGCCACACACACCAAATAGCAAACCAACTAATGAGCCTTGAGCAAAGAATAGGAAAAAGGAAAATAAACTGAGAGTATATTTCTGAGCCCCTTTTTCAGGCTACATTTACACATACCTGGGTATTTTGATAAACAAATATTCTTCCCTCCGTTTTCCAAAATAATTCCGTGCATACACCATCGTTTTCAAAAAAGTTTCTGTTTACATTAAGCTGCATAAATATGCTGTAGAGAGCCGCCATAGCTACGCTAAGCCTATGGGCCGCAGTGTAGGAAGAAGGAGAAAGCCATACAAGCCAATCAGAAGCCTCACGCCATTCATCCGGGACAACCACCTCATTTTCAAAGCTCTCCCACCAGACAGCAGTCCGCGTGTAGACTGCCTAAAACTCCATTTTATCTGTTTTTCGCAGTTTACATGCAAACGTGAATACAGAGTTTTCCCAAAATCTCCACTTTTGCAGAGTTTTTTTTAGAAAGAATCGTTTTCAGAGGCGACATCTCCGTTTGTGTGTAAATGAAAGGCGTGTAAGGTGCGTTTTTGAGAGAAAATGTATTTGTGTAAACGGGGTCTCAGTTTACTAGTCTGTCTACGTTTCATCAACTTTTCGTTGCACTCTGTGACATTGATCAACAGGCCTATGGACGGATCTACACCAGATCTCTCTGTCAACAATATTTCTAGGACGTGATTCTGATGCCTTGGAGTGCGGTCATCATGGTCAACAAGTCTGTTTTAGGATCACAAACAAATTCGAGGTCAGCAGATTGAGACAAACAGGTTACAGACTAACCCAGCCAGGTTATCAGAACCACAGAATCTGACTTCCACAGCCACACACACACACAAATGCACATACTGGGACTAGTTTTTGGCCTCTTAAGGGAAAAATCTCCATAAATGACTGTTTTCACAGAAAAGTCTGCTTCTTCAGGTTATCTTTAATTTGACAATTTATTTGCTGTTAACAGGGAAGTAGAGTTCACAATAGCCATCACAAATCACCTTCACCTAACCTTCACTGTCAGAAATCACCGAACAACCGCTTCCTAAAACGCTGATCATTCAACCTCAGTATTCAAAGATATTGGCATCTTTCCGTGAGACAAGTGCCAAGTCTTATTCAGCATCAACTTGAAAAAAGTCAAAGTTAAAGTCAGCTTCCAAACTAAACTACAGGAAAATAAAGAAACACTATGAGGTGACGTAGCAACAATGTGTAGTAAAGGGTACATATAGCAGACTGGAGGGGATGGTGTGTTTAGAAATGAAACATTACCCAGCATAGACAGCAAAGTATACAATGTGTGATGGAGTTACCGGGAGGATTATCTCCCGAGAGAAATATGACAGTGGTAAAAACCTCTGAGCACAGGCAACAAATTCTTTCATGAATTTCATGCTTTCACTCAAAGGACAATTCAGAGAGAAATTTAATTTCCTTCCTTTATCCCCTGCCTTCATGTTCGCACAAAGATGAGAAAAAGAAATAAAGTGAACACAGAGAACAGACATTAAAAGAGATGGAGTAAGAAAGAACGAGATAGAGAGAGAGAGAGAGAGAGAGAGAGAGAGAGAGAGAATGAGAAAGATCCCTCTGCACTTTCAAGTGTGACATAAGAAATGAAAGCACGTTTGAGGGTGGCCACTGCCGCGGCTGAGTGGCAGCGCATAAGGAGGAATTTAACGGCCCACGAGGCAGAATCATTCTCGACGGATTATTCTGGAACACTCTAATGTGTGTTTCTGCCACGGAACTGCAAGCATGCCTCGCAGCAAACCACAGGGAAGTAAAAAAAAAACACACATTTAAAGCAGGGCTAAGCAACATTCTGTTTTTTTCTCTCACGAGCTCCCTCTACAGACCGCTGTATTGCATTGTATTGCACTGCATTCTATTGGAGGCGGACCGCTGCTGTTGAACATTGCAAATGCTGTATCTATCGTTGTAGGCCACAGTGGCGCACACCGTTGGTTCGCTGAAAAAAAGTTGCTTAGTGGGCCTTTAAAGAAACTAAAAAAGAAAAGTGATCTGGCTGTACGGTATCATTTCTGGACGTTGCCTCCTTAAAGAAAGATCACAATCCAGGCCGACTCAGAAGCAACCTCAGGACAAACTTTATGACTCAACTCTTCCTCTTTGCATTCTACTGCAGAAAACACCAAACGAGTTCAAAGCAAGCAGTCAGTGTTTTAGCATAAAGAAACACTACCAAATACTCACTCTTCAACCACACTAGCAGAAATCAGAACTCACCCAGCAGCACAGGCTAAAAACACAGAGGTAAAGATCAAGGCCCTAAGCGGCAACATCCAGGGTGATTGCCATAAAAACATCATGCGTCACACGCTGGATCGGTAAATCTGCAGTGCTATCAATCTCTGCATACAGTAGCGCACATATGTCACACGCTTCCCAGTTTTCTTCTCCTTCTTCTTCTTCTTCTTCTGGCAACATTGCTTTTCTTCTGAAGACAGAGTAGACAAGGCAGATGCAAGTCCTCTTTCCAAGTTCCATTTCACCACCAGACACCAAACAGTACAAGAAAAAAGGCAACATTCATTCCCAAGAGAGTGCGGGACAGAGATGGAGAGAGAGAGAGAGAGAGAGAGAGAGAGAGAGAAAGAGAGAGAGAGAGAGAGAGCAGTCAGTCACATAGAATTTACTTCAAAGCAATGCATGTTTAAATTCAGATACTATTACATTCTACGGTCAGGTCACTTGTGCATGTAGTGTATGGTACGTATTGTGTGTTCGTGCGTTAACTGATTAAGTTCAAATAGTATCGATGAATGATTGGAAACCCAGTGGTAACCCAGAGCAAAGAGCATGACAAAAATATGTCTAAAGTGCTGCATGCACACAGCTCCTGTATGTAACCATTAGGGAGGGAAGTCTACATTGACTGTAGTGAGTAGCTACAAAATCCTGTGTACTTAACGAGTCACTGTTGTATAACCCAGAAGCCCTCTATCATGGCTAAAGTGGAACAGCTAACACCGGTGAGGCTGCTGCTGATTGTGTCAACTCGACTAAAAAGGACAAATGAGAACATTAGTGAAATCACTATTGAGAAATCTAATGTTCTCCCAGTGTTTTCTTTCTCCCTCTCTCTCTCCTCTTCTCCGTATGGAGTACTCCATCACTGACTTTTAACAAAACTCCACTACACCATAACCTCAATCTCTTCTAACCTACTTCCATATCCATTAATCCAACCATTAATTTTGTTTATTTAGGGGTTACATTTATGCATTCTGCTAAATGCTAAATGCATAAATGTAACCCCTAAATAAACAAAATAAACCCCACAAAAATGAATGTGCGACTCTTCTATATGCTTCCAACGTTCATATTCTCTGACCATAACGCACCCAGGAATACAGGGCACGCAAATTGAGTGGCTAAGCAATCTATCACTGGTACTCTTGCTCAGACGCCTTGTTTTAATCTATTCTCTGTTGAGCTGAAGCCAGGGGGCTCGAGCTACACACTGCCAATTTAATTCGACCCTGGGATGGACCCCGTTTGACAAGGGAAAAAAAGGAAAAGGCTACCCATCCCCCGTTCCCCAACAAAATGGCTCACTCTGTGGAAAAACAATTTACAGTGTTCTGTCACAGAGCAAAAAAAAACAAAACAAAACAAAAAAAAAACTGTCTAAATACTAAACATTAGATAAACAGATATAAATCTCTGTTGACACTGGAGTTCATCCCAGACACTTTGAAGCCCACCTGTATCACTGGGCTCCCTTCCAATTATGAATTGCGATGGATTCGTTGTAAACCCCTTGATTTTGGCACCGGGTGTTTATTTTCGCCCCACGACTCACTCACCGCAGCCAAAACTGAGGTTCGAAGGTGAAGGGGACAATAATGAGATGAAGAAGAAGGAGAAGGAGGAAGAATAAGAAAGAGGCAGGATTGAGATATATTTGATCGTTTGTTTTTCATACCATATATATTTGTTTTATCTGTCTGTATTACTGTATGCTTTGGCAACACTTCTTCTTTAGTCATGCCAATAAAACTCCTTTGAATTTGAATTTGAGAGAGAGAGATAGAGAGAGATAGATAGATAGAGAGATAGAGTCTCTGAATCCCATCCACCATCCATTTTTCCACTCTCCGTGCAGCACTAGACACTCTGGCAGTGAGTCTGTTAGCTCATTTACGAGGAGCCTGGGGTGAACACGGATATTTAATTAGGGGACGCCAGCCCTTGAATGATGAGGGATTGCTCCTGCAGAGGTCCTTTAACCTGTCTCTGAAAACACAGGGCACACAGGCTGTTTCTCAATGTCCAGAAAGCTTCCCTTACAGAAAGTCCCTTGCAAGCTGGTTGCTAAAGGGGAAATGTTGAGAACCTTTCCTACGTAGAATTTCAGATATAAAGGTTCTGCTGCGGTAAAACTGACAATTTAAGGTAATCCAACTTGTGTACATACAAAAAAACTCAAGGCATTTCTTTATCAATGATACATCAATACATCTGTAAAAAAAATACACCAACACATCCTTAAAAAATTAAAGAAAGGAGCACTTGGTGAGATTTAGAAAGATCCCCGAGTTTGGAACAGTGCTAGGCAGCGTCAGATGATATAGCAAGCAGCCATTAGGCCTGGTCAAGCATTTTTTCTTGACTATGATAAACAGAAACATAGATGCACCGACTGCACAGGCAGGGAAAGTGATGCGGCACAAGCCGGGAGAGAGCACTCATCTGTCAGCCAATCAGAGGAGAGCATCTTGCAACTGACCTCAGGTTTATCCACTAACAGCTGCCGTCTTTTCCTCTCATTTCAGAGTTGTTCCACCCTCCTGCTGGATATCCAGACCGACCACAAATGACACTGTGGCCTAGTCAACTAAAGCACTGCCACATTGGTAAATGCTCCAAAGATTTTGGGGAAATACAAAACAGGAAACAAGACTGAGAAGAAGGAGATGCTTATCAATAAAGGCCATGGGAAATAAAAGCTCAATTAAAGCTCAAATCAAGAGAAAATTAAACTTATCATCAAACTGCAAAGTCTTTTCAGATGATCTACTACAGTGACAGATGTAACAGAGGTAGAGAAAGAGAGAATGTCAGGCAGTCTTAGGCGATGAAATGGAAACCTTGCAATTGAACAACAGAAGTTCTGTGAACCTAACAACTGACACTAGTTAAGATCCATCCTTCATCATCATCATCTTCAAACAAACAACATGGGAGGCAGGAATTACAGGGCCCTCACCCTAAAGAACACACACACCTCTAAGAATGACACATGCTACTTTGCAATGACCACCGTTCAGAAATTTACATCAAAGACTATCATTGATCCATGAAGCTTTCCTCCATCGCTTGAGAAAATGTTCCCCTGGACCCAGTGCTCAACCCCATCCAGAGTGAATCCATAACCTTTTGGTGCTTTTTTTTTTGTCAAAGTCACAGAGAATCAAGTCTGGGTATCCGCAGAGAGCGACGGCAAGAGAGCTTGCCCTCTGATCTCCATGGCAACAGCCGGTCTATTAAATAATGGCTAATTCGGCGGGTGAGTGGAGCGCCTGGTGTTGAGCGTGGGGCCCAGAGAGCACTCTGATGTCCGTCCAACTTCATTAGCTCGCCACAGTCCGGGGCCAAAACGAGCCTTTGGAGCGTACACTGCCCCCCAGACGCCCAGGCCCCTAATGACCCTGGTCTGTTTACACAACGGCAGATTGGAAATGACAATCTTGTACACCAGCAGACTCACATAAGATTGGTGCTATAACTGTGTGGTGTGATTGTAACACAAGAATGGTGCTATTCTAGGTGTGTGGTGTTGTGCGGTCGTAACTCAAGACTGGCGCTATTCCTACTGTATGACGTTGTGTGCTCATGCATTAACACAAGACTGGTGCTACAGTATACTAACTGTAAGGTGTTGTGTGGTCGTAAACACTTGCATAAAGATGAAGTAAAGAATCCAGAATACGGTTTACACATTCTTTTTAATGCTGTTAGATGAGTGAAGGGCTGCTCAGAACGCACAGAACGTGTTGAAACTGCGCTGGCACACTAGTGGGACCAACTAAACCCTATAAAAAAAGGTGGCTTTGAATCTTTTTCCATTAATATGTATATTTGTAAACCATTTGGATTATGCAATAACAACAACAGAACATTTTAAATATCTTGGACTCGGTAGAGTGCCTTTTCCCCACATTCTTAAGAGCAGCTTAATTTATTGGCATCCTCATAAGGAGGTGCTTCAAGTAAAAATCGATAACCATGCAAATAGGGCCTGTGAGCTCTGATAGCGTTTAAGCGTGCCAAGCGCGGAGTCATTGTGGGGTTCTAATCCTGCCCTGAACTGTAGTGCTTGTGTCAGCGCAAGCCAAGACCCTTCCGTGCCTCTTATCTGCTAATAGCCCATTACCTTCATCTACTGAACCAACACTGTCTCGAGAAATAAAAACGCAGGCAAGCAAAAATAAATAATAATAAAAAAAAAACATATACACATTATGTACAGGTCAACCCATAATATTAAACCCAGAGTTGGGTGGATAGGGCAAGATCTTTTACAAATATGAGTGGGGAAAAAAGTAAAAAAAACATTTCATATGTTTACATTTCATTTGTGAACATACAGTAAAGTGTTGTAAAAAGGGTTCAAATAATTGAGAGTCTCTCCTAGAACACAGTCAGGAGAGCCCTCTCAGTTCACCAATGCAATGAAATGTATGTGGCTCTTACAGTTTTTCTCCATTGGTTTGGCTCATTTCTTGAAACCGAGATGACATTCTTAAAACGTTACGGATACTAACGTATCCTCGGTTCTCTGAGTGAGAAGCCGAAACGTACGAGTGGATGATGCCTATCATCTCCTGCTTTTCTGAAGTCATTTTAAACCAACCCTTTGAAAAAAGGGCAGTAAGCGCACTGACGCGCGCAGGCAACTACTTAGACAGCCCTGCGTGACGTCAGAAAGTCTATATATTGACTGCGCTTACGCTTCAGGTCCTCTTTGCCAAACTCGCCAGCGTCGGCGATTGAGGCCCGAAGCGTACGTTTCGGCTTCTCACTCAGAGAACCGAGGATACGTTAGTATCCGTAACGTTCTCTTTCGTTTCGAAGCCGAAACGTACGAGTGGATCACTACAACCAAGCCTCAAGAGCCCTACATCGAGGACCCCGAAGTGGGAGGATCCATGGGACCGCCGCCGGGCCCAGAGAGAACACTCTCTGCTACACCCGGCCTGGTGACGTCCAATGCGTAAAAACGCGCGAAGGTATTGCCTGAGGCCCACGAAGCGCTCAAGCAGATATCCTTCAGGGGGACGCCCTTCCAGAAGGCCCAAGAAGCCGCCACTCCACAGGTGGAGTGCGCCCTGACATGAACAGGCGGAGGAACACCCGCCGCCTCATATGCCAGACGTATGGCTTCTGTAAGCCAATGCGACATGCGTTGGGTAGACAAGGCCTGACCCTTGGCACGCTCGCCATGGCAGACAAACAACTGGTTCGTCTTCCTGATGCTCTGCGTACGCGTCAAGTAGGCACGAATCGCTCTGACTGGGCACAGAGTAACAGGCACAGAACTGCCCGTCTCAGGAAGGGCTGCGAGCTCAATGACCCTCGAACGAGGGTCAGTAGACAGCACTTTCGGGCGAGAAAAGGGATTCGGCCGCAGCGTGACCCGCGCGTCACCTTGCGTGAACTCAAGACAGTCAGGACTGACCGACAAGGCAGTCAGATCGCTGACGCGCTTTACCGAGACCAGGGCGAGCAGAAGCGCAGTCTTAAGGGAAAGCATCTTTAGACTGGCACTCGACAGAGGGTCAAAGGGCGTAAGGGCCAGTCCACGTAGGACGGTGGCCAGGTCCCATTTTAGTAGGGACCGAAGGGGAGGCAGAGGGGCGGAGCCGTCTGATGCCCTTCATGAAGCGCGACGCAAGGGGGTGAGCGCCTGGGGAAACGCCAGCATAGCCAACATGTCAAGCTGAGATGGCTGCGAGGTACACCTTCAAAGTAGAGGGTGTACGACCCTGATCAAATAGGTGCTGCAGAAAAGCAAGCACCTCGCCAATAGGGCAGACTAGAGGATCACAGCCTCTGTCTCTGCACCACGTGCTGAATACGCGCCACTTCAGTGTATACAACGACCTAGTGGACGTAGCTCTAGCAGCCTGGACGGTCTCTATCACTGCGTCTGATAGGCCGCTCTCTAGGAGACGCGCCCGTTCAGGGGCCAAGCCGTCAGTCTCCACGCTTCCGGCTTGGGGTGCCACAGTGACCCGTGAGCCTGCGACAGGAGGTCTCTCCTCAGAGGGAGAGTCCATGGCTGGCCGTCTAACAGTGAGACCAGATCTGAGAACCAGCTCTGAGATGGCCAATTGGGGGCGATCAGAATCACCCTGTGCGCCCCCGCTCTGATCCTGGCCAACACCTGACGCATCAGAGGAAGGGGGGGAAAAGCGTAGAGCAGACCGCGCGGCCACGGGTGTGCCAGCGCGTCTGACCCTAGCGGCGCATCTCGTTCCAGCGAAAACCACGCTGGGCAATGAGCGTTCTCTCTCGAGGCGAACAGATCGACTCGTGCCCGCCCGAAGCGGGACCAAAGGCTGTGCACCATGGCTGGGCAGAGGCGCCAGTCGGTTGCACGCGGAACACCCCTGGAGAGGAGGTCCGCGCCTGTGTTGCGAACACCTGGCAAGTGCGCCGCCCTGATCGACAGGAAGTGGCGAGAGGCCCAGGTGAGCAGCTTGTACGCCAGGCAAAACAGGTCCGGAGAGCGCGTGCCGCCCTGGTGATTGATATACGCCACAACAGTGGTGTTGTCTGTACGCACAAGAACGTGTTCTCCTCTGAGAAGAGGGAGAAACTCCTTCAGAGCGCAGAAGACAGCAAGGAGTTCCAACACATTGATGTGTAATCTCCTGGAGGCTGTGCCCCATATCCCCCTGGCGGGGCGACCGCAGCAAACGGCGCCCCAGCCTGTTTTGGACGCATCGGTGGTCACCGTCATGCGTCTGGCTATAGCACCCAAGGCGCCGCCTCCGGTGAAGGAGGACGGCCTGCGCCAATGCGCGAGGGCTAGCCACATGCGTCTGGACACTAAAATCCGACGGCGGGGTTCGACCTGGAGGACACACCTAGCTCCGCTAAGGCGAGCTGCAGCGGACGTAAGTGTAAGAGGCCGAGTGGGACAGCGCCACCTGCGGCGCATAGGAGGCCCGTCAGTCTGAGACACAGCCTGGCCGAAACGCAGGCACCGAGTCTGAAATGGCGTAGACACGCCCTGACGTCCTGAAGCCTCTTTGGTGTGAGCGTCGCTCTCATCGAGCGTGAGTTCAGCCTCAAGCCCAAGAACTCGACCTCCTGGGAGGGAGAGAGCATGCACTTGCCTAGGTTCACAAGGAAACCCAGACTGTGCAGGTGACGCAAGACCACGTGGGTCTGTGACGCTAGGAGCTGTCTGGAACCAGCCAGCAGCATCCAGTCGTCCAAGTAATTGAGGAGTCTGATCCCCTGAGCGCGTAGAGGAGCGATCGCCGCCTCCACGCACTTCGTGAAGCACCGAGGTGCTAGAGATAGACCGAAGGGGAGGGCTGCGTACTCGTACGCGCTGCCCTCGAAGGCGAAGAAAACGCCTGTGCCTCGGGACTATGCCTATGTGAAAATAGGCGTCGTGAAGGTCTATGGTGACCATGTAGTCCCCCTGGCGGACCGACTCCGCCACCATTCGCCCCGTGAGCATGCGAAAAGTGAGAGGTTTGAGCGAAGCATTGAGCGCTCTGAGGTCTAGGATGGCCACCTGAACTGCAGTTGATAGCCCCTCAACACTGTTGATAGGACCCAACGCGACATTGTGCACATCGCCCAATTCTGCCGGAGCAGAGCGGCAGCATGAGGAGGCAGCAAGGACAAACGAAGTGCTATGCTGCCTCCGGGTGGCACTAGGGGGGCCGAGGTCAAAGACTGAGGCTGTCCGCGAAGCCGAAGAGCGTCCGACTGACAGACCAGAGACCCGACAGTGTGCGGGGGCTGAGGGCCAGTTAGCCGTGTGTGAGACCGTTGGGCGCTCACGCGTGACTGAGAGGCCGTGCGCAGTACTTGCGACGCCCGGTGGGACGGCCGATTCAGCGCGCACGTCAGCGAAATCCGATGTCGGTGAGCTGTGCGCTTCGCCTGCGACACCCCGTAGGGCGGCCGACCTAGAGCGCGTGTCAGCGACGTAGGTGGTCGATGAGCCGTGCACTGCACCGGCGACACCCCGTAGGGCGGCCGACCTGGAGCGCGTGTCAGCGACGTAGGGGGTCGATGAGCCGCGCACTGCACCTGCGACGCCCTGTGGGGCAGCTGACTCGGAGTGCGTATCGGCGACGACCTCGAAGAAGGGGGAGAAGCTACCCGTCTGGCCAAGGGCAGACGTGTCAGACTGAGCAGACAGTTCTGCGCGTATCTGGGCGAGGAATCGACCGACAGAAGCGTCGAGAGAGGACGGGGGGGACTTCTCAACCGTAAACGACTCCGAAGCGTCGCATGTCCACTACCCAGAGGCGAAGGGGACAGCGAACGCGGAGGCGGCGACACTAGTAGAGGCCTCGGAGCCACCTGGGCGCCGTAGAGGCGAGTCATCACGCGAGGCGCATAGCGCGGAGCGTGTGTCAGCTGAACGCGCGTCGGAGACCGTGTGGGTGCCCCAGTGCGCGGTAGCGCTGCTCGTGAACGATTCAGAGGCGTCGCATGCCCACTGCCCGAAGGCGAGGGGGACAGAGGACGTGGAGATCGTGGCACAAGTGGAGGCCTCGGCGCCACACGGGCGCCGTCTAGGTGTGTCGAAACGCGGGGCGCAGAGCGCGGGGCGTGTGTCAGCTGAACGCGCGCCGGAGACCGCACCGGTGCCCCAGTGCGCGATAGCGCTGACAGAACAGAGAGCGTCCTCCGGCCCTTCCGGATAGCGCTGAGGCGGAGGCAGGCCTAGCCTGTTAGCCGCCTGAGTAGCCAGAGAAGCTAGCTCGGAAGCTAGCTGAGCGGCGTGGGTCTTGACAGCCGGAGGCATATCCTCGACGGTGGCGCCGTGAGCGGAGAGGAAGGAGGACATCTCCTCCTCATCCACAGCTTCGATAACTGGCTCGTCATCGGTGTCGCCTTGAGGCGGCGTGGTAGCCGCGCGGGCGAAGAGCGCGCCAATGGAGCTAGCAGGACTAGCCTGGTGGGCGTCGGTTAGCTGGCTAGCTGGTAGCAAGCTAGCCGCTGAGAAGCTAACCGACGGTCGATTAGCCACTGAAGCTCGATCGATGAGCCCAACCGGGTGCGGAGACACCGGGGAAACATCGAGAGACTGGTGGGGAACAATACCCCTAACGCCAGCGGGGGAAGAACCTGCCCCCGAAACGCCAGTGGAACCCACGAAGAATGCCGCTCTGTTGGCGATAGCTGTAGGGGAGAGGCGTTTGCAAGCCGAGCAGAGATCTGGTCGCGAAAAGGCGAGCATAGCATGCTTGCTCCCCATGCAGATGAAACAGATGGCATGGCGGTCGGAGATCGCCATTGCGCGGTCGCAATCGGTGCAACGGTGAGTAGCCATCTTGCGTCTCGTGGTACCAGAAGTCAGGGACCGGCGTGAGCACTTTGAGCAAGACGGGAAATCCCTCGAAGAGCTTTGAAAAAAGCTGTTTTGGTGGGCTTTGACAAAAGCCGTCGGTTTAGAATATTTGCAAAGGCAAACGGAGACAATCATAAATACACAAGCAGTAGCGAGGTGAAAAAGGCAAAGAGGACCTGAAGCGTAAGCGCAGTCAATATATAGACTTTCTGACGTCACGCAGGGCTGTCTAAGTAGTTGCCTGCTTACTGCCCTTTTTTCAAAGGGTTGGTTTAAAATGACTTCAGAAAAGCAGGAGATGATAGGCATCATCCACTCGTACGTTTCGGCTTCGAAACGAAAGAGAACTATAAGGTCATTTGGCCAAACAGTCTTACAGTTCTGCACAACATTATAGCTCACTAGCAAAATCAAATATCTTTCCCAAAACTCTTCATACATGCTTCAAAAGCAGATTCCTTTCCCATATGAAAGGTCAGTACAGTAAAAATAGCACAGATCATTCTCAATTGCCTTGGCACATGTGCATTCATTTAGTGATTTTGTCAAAATAACCTGGATGGTTTAGCACAACACCATGGATCCCCTGCAAAACCTCATATCTCTCCCAGAACAGTTTATCCATGTGTCAAAACTAAATATCTTTCTCAATTAAGTAGTCAGTGCCCCCAATGTGCATCGTCCCTTTGGCATTGTGTAAGCAGTGCAAGTCAAAATGCTTAGATGTTTTGTCACTGTCGCAGAGGTATAACTGCAACTGGAAAAACATAAAGTTACTTCCATAGACGATAGCAGTATTCTATATAAACACAAACATAATATACATAAGTATAAACACAAACAAAAAAAACAAGAATAATTATGATGAGCGGTTGAAATTCACATTGTCCCACACAATTACAAATTACAGTTTTTCTCGATTGGTTTGGCTCATTTCTTGAAACCGAGATGACATTCTTAAAACTATAAGGTCAGTTGGCCAAACAGTCTTACAACTGGAACTGCAACTGGAGAAACATCAAGTTACATACATCGATGATAGCAGTATTCTGTACTTGCATAAATATAAACACAAACAAAAAAAACAAGAATAATTATGATGAGCGGTTGAAATTCACATTGTCCCACACGATTACATATGAGTGGTAGGACAGGCCCTCCGAGACCTCTCTAATTTTCCTGGACCAGATCAGTATAAAGACTGTGCAAAATGACAATCTTTGGTATTTGAGTGTTGTAGGGGCCTAAACTGGGGGTGTGTATGGCCACATCATTCTCATATATGACAACACATATTGTTAGAGTATATTGCAAAAGGTTTTGATGATGGAGAAGACTATAGAGACAGGCAGAAGGCTGCACTCAGCGACTTATACCTCTGCAATTGTGAGGCGATGGTTTACAACATAGTCTATAATTATAGCCTGAATTTTGTACAGGACAGTATGGTGTCCTTGTGGTCCTCTACCTCTTCACCCTATTCCACCACCTTGCATCCTCAAATCTCTCTATTTCTTCATCTTCCCGAGCGGGAAGTTGCCCTTGTTCATTTACTTGGTGAGGTTCTTCTTTTTTCAAACTGCAAATGGTACTGGCCCTGGCCATCTCTATATGTACATGTTTGGCAACATTCACAATCATACGTAAGCAGCTGTCAGGTAACTAAACAAAATTTTGGTCACCTGAGATCTGGAAACCTTCTTGTTTGCTAAAAGGACAATTCACCTTATTGTCAATTACTGTCACAAATTTTTCAAATGCTACAAGAAATTCATATTTAAAACTTCTGTGCTAGCTAGTTGTAATGGTAAGATAGATAGATAGATAGATAGATAGATAGATAGGCAGCAAATATGTTGATTGTGTGGAGCTTCATGAAATCCCATCACTAACTTTCTTTCCGGCTCTCTTTTCCTGTCCTCTCTCGTTTTCTCTTCTATATCTTTCTCTAGCAGATAATGTTGGGTCACCACTAGAAACGGACCGTACTGTGCTTTCTTAGACCCCAGGAGGCCATGGGAGACAAATGGCTGCCTAACACTTGTAGACAGGCTCTCCCAGACCCCCATGAGCGAGAAGCAAGGGAATGGAGAGGTGCGGAGGGTTGGAGCAGCAGTGTACACCACCACCACCACTAGAGCCTGAGCTACAGCAAGGATGAGGAATGAACCAGAACACTGGCGTCTTGGGTCAGCTACTGGCCAAATGAAGACCAATGAGTCGATGCTAGTCACTAGTAATTTCGAAACTGCTCGACCTAGCAATCCATGTCGGTCCGAGGGTCCGAGAAGTGAAAGTGGAAGAGTTTGTTTGGTGTTGGAAAAACGGAGCAATGGCAGGAGAGGATTATGCAGTAAATAGCTCAACCAACTGAAAAAGAAAACAATGAGGACCCTCGCTTAATAAAAAATGGAGGTAATCACACCACCAATAGATTGTTGATTTAAACCACCATAGCACCTTAGCATACTGTGGTCGCATTGTGAGATTCAGTCCAACGCGAGTTGTCTGCACAATGGCTGTGACCAGGCAGGGTGAGTGTTGACTCGCTGTTCAGAAATCAACAGCTGCCAACCCCCCCCCCCACCACCCCACATCACCCCCCGCTGAGTGCCGGGTAACAGTGACCAGCAATATCCAGCCCAGAATGTAACAGTGTGCAATTTGACTTGAATGAGTCACCTCCTGCCGCTGACAGTCTGGCTGTGCTGTGTCATCAGCACCCGCAGCCCCGCGGCCCCTGGTGAAGTCCACCAATGAAGGTCGTCAAGCTGTCTGGGGTCAGACAGAGATAGCAGAGCCTGGACAAGAGGGGGGCTGGAGAAATGATCATTACTGATTCACAGGCCCTGCTGCTACTAGCACAGATGAGGCTACAGCTGCTTCTGCTTTGGGAAATGCCATTGCACATCTATGTACGTGGGTGTGTGTCGGTTTCAAGAGCTGACAGACCTATTGCAAGGAGATCATTCTGTTCCTTTTTTTACACACCACCTCTGCCACACAAAGTCAGAGCGGGGAGGAATATGTCTTGCTAGTATTTTTTTCCCCTCATGCTAAAGGCTAGTTCACTTTTCACACATCTAGTTCTAAATAAGGCATGTGAGAAGCCTTTCAGCTGCCAGATGTTATGGGGAGAATTAGAATATCTTCTGTGCTCCCATTATGAACAATAAGGTTTGCTTCTATTGCAGTGTTCATGCTCCACAATGAACAACATAGTGTGAAATTCACTTCTCCTGAAAGAGCCAACCAATAAACAAGGGTGTTGTTTGAAGATGTACCTACTCGTACAATTAACGGAAATTCCACACAGTACAGAGCTGTAGTAACCTTGCATTCGCACGAAAACAATGTTAGTTAACACGCTTGGCTACCCGAGTGAGCATGCTCATCTGTTGGAGAATGAGTGTCTCTCATCAAGCCTAATTAACAAACAACGGTGTACAAACTGTAAAGGCAACCTACACACTCAAACAAGCACACACACACTCACACATATACATCACGCACATACACCTTCCAACTGCTGAGTAGAAGACTGCAAGGATTCTTTAAAACAGGATGAACCCTGTTGCTGTGGCAACCATTTCAAGGAGAGAGAAAAAAATGCTCAGAAAAAAACATTATAGAAAACAGTTTGTGGTACTGAGGTAGACAGGGGTTCAAATTAGAATAAAATGATGACAAGCAGAACAAAAAGAATTGAAGAGATATTACACAAATAATCTTGCTGTTAATTCTTAATTTAGGCTACATATTTTGCATCGTTAGAAATCCTTCTGATATCTCATTTGCCCTTAATCTGACATAATAATCTGCATCTTCAAAATTCTGAAATGCCTTAAAGTAAGACATCATCGCTGAAGATACTGTACTAGGGATGTTTTTCACCACGGGCATTAGTCAAACTTGTATTTCAACGGACTCTAATAATGCGACGAAAGTCATGCTATGTCAAGCCTTTGGTATTTTAAAAATATCAATTTGAAACCATCTGACAAAGTGGTACTGTACTCTCATTCAAACCCATTGTGTACTGTTACTGCAAATGTAAGGGTATAACCAAACTATTGACATAGTTCTTCTTTTGAAAAAAAAGTCTGATTAGTGTACATGTAGGAAAATAATATTAATAGCTTCAGTGTGAATGTTAAACTCAGAGGGAGGACTGTGATGCCTCTGTTTGTGTGCTGTCTCTAGTAAGCCACGTCTCTGAGTGTTTACCCATCAGTCCAAACTACATGGCACTTTTTCCAAGCTAGATATTTCCAAACTTGGGGAAAATTTTGATTAGGCTTATGGGTTATAAACAGCAATCAGCAACAACAAATGAAAAGATTCAACCGTTACCTTGCAGAGGTAAACAAATTGGTTGTGCAGGTACAACCACCACACACACACACACACACACACACACACATTTCCTCCACCAGCAGAGCCTCTGTAATTATGGCCCCAGGAGACACTGTCGGCTACTAAGTTCGGCCACGTATGGCATGTACATTAGCCACTTTACAGCTTAGCTGAGAGGCTAATGCTAAAATCCTGGAGGGCTGAGGCTAGACTGATAAGGAGGCTGACCCTGGGTAAGTATGAGTATTAAGACCCATCCAATCCCTGCCGTAAAGTGAATATTCACTGAGCTGTGGGAGGTTTATTGGGGGAGGGGGAAGGGGGGATAAAGGAGAAGGATAGAGGGAGGGAAGTGGCAAAAAGTGTGAGAGGGGTGGAGAGATTTGAAGGAGTGATAGCAAAAGCGCTGACAGATAATATTGTTTGGAGATAGCAACAGCAGTTTGCTTGCCTTGCCTCGCCGTACCTGTCTGCCCAGCTTAAAAAAAATACACTTCAATCTACAGTCTTCAATTTGTGTCCCATTGTGCATTCCTATATAAGCTCCGGTCCTGTAGTCAGCAAATAGGCTCAGCTGCAAGGCAGCAAACAGAAGCTGTGTGAGGACTGTGAACAGTATGTTCTGTGTTCAGTTCATTGCCTTCAAAGGAGGTTACCCGATTGGACCACAGAATGCACAGACAGGGGGCAAATAGAAGAGACTAGTGGAAGAACAAATGAGAGGGGGAAATGGAACCAATGGATCTAAGTAAAGATTGATGAATAGGTCAATGCTGCCTTATTGTTAAAGATATTCACTGACTCTAGGTCAGTATTGGAATATGTACAGAGAGAGACAGAGAGGTATCCCGAAGGTAACAGTAAAATGTATTTTATAGGCTGTTTTATAGGCTATAGGCAGTTTGCAACACTCTTATTACAATTTGGACCGATTACACAATGGATCCCGTCCCCTGTGTTCTGCTTAATGGGATTTGTATGAAACCTTATTAAATCAGACCTTTTGTTTCATCAGGGACTCCAGAGCCTTCAGTAATGTGTGAAGGTTTTTGAATGGCCGCTGGTGCTTTGACAACGAAGGCTTAGACCCCCCCGCCCCCCCCACCCACCCTCATTTCATTCCCTTGTCTGTCCTAAGCCCTGTCATCATGCCTCGCTTTCATTATGCTTCAGCCTTGTGTGTGTGTTTGGGAGTCTGTGTGTGTGTGTGTGTTCATGTGCATGAAGAGTACTGAGGCCAAGATAAAAGAAACATTTCACCCACTGGACACCAGGCAGCACATAAATATACTCAACAACACTCACACACTCATGCACGTGTACACGTACACACACAGACTGATGCGGGATTACGTTTTGCCTCAACCAATTGATACTTTGTGGTTGTGAAGTACGTTACACTCTGGAGTGCATCACTTACATTCAGCGGTACTATTTTCAGCACAATGTTTGCTGATTGGCCATCCCATATTCCAGGCTAACCGAACCGAAGCTTAAAGGGTAGTTTCCTGACTGAGCTGTGAGAGGTAAATGAAATTTACCGTAAACACTTGGTGGTGGCTGGAGATGAACAGAGGAAGGACTAATTGGGACGAATGAGACCATACCAGAATCTCAGCAAATCAATGAGCAAGTCAGACAGAATGAGATATTGGAAACAAATGGTCTGATATGCAGAGGAGGGATGGCGGGGGGTCCTCTTGTATTTAAAGGACCTAATAGATATAAGTGATTCAGACACGTCGTCCAACAACAGTTCTACATCAATGCACATCATTTTAGGATTAGATGGGTCTGAGATAAAAAAAGATGATGTATTTGACCTAAGATTGTGTGTGTGTGTGTGTGTGTGTGTGTGTGTGTGTGCGCATGTGTATGTGTATGCGTACTGTATGCGATTTGTATTTCACATTTGTTTGTTCTGTAAGGACCTCTTCCTTTTTCATTTCATTCTCCTCCTCTCGCTCTCTCTCTCTCACACACACACACACGCACATACACACACACACACACACTCACAATCTGTTACTAAGTTGCCAGCTTTGCTGTTTTTCAGTTGACTCATTCCTCCACCTGCCATCCCATATCTGTGTCTGTTTGGCAGAATGTTCCAGAGAAGGCAGGGCTGCAGCATTCCCTGGGGGCTCACCAATCGCCTCCTCTTCGTTCCCGAGGTGACAAGCCAAAGCAAAAGACTCGGGAGGAAATCCCCCGGCCTCCACATGCGTCACTGTATGTGTGTGAGTGAGTGTGTGTGTGTAAAAACATCTCCATATATCAAAAAATGGTGAAACATTCCCACTATAAGCCTCCAGTGTGACATGGAGGAGGGCATGTCTTGTATCGTTCAACTGAGAACACCTTATAATAATATCACCATTATATGTTACAGAACTGACACTTAAAGAAATGTGGACACTACAGAAGAAAGTACAAAGCAAGACGTGAGGCACCTGTGTAATGAAGGGGTCCTCACCTCGGGGACCCGAAGCTTATCTAAGAAAGAAAGAGATCTAACGAGGCGCCAGACTATAATGAGCCGCTTTCATCTCTGTGATCCATGAATCTGTAAGACCTCTGGGCCAGCGCTGCTTATCTGCCTGTCAGACACATCTGGGGCCTAAGCTGCCATATAATGACCGCGGCCTTTCTTCCAGAGACCTGTGGCACCTCGCCAGAGATCCTCAATCACTTGCACGTTACAAGCTGAGAGAAAAGAGAAGCCCATCTCAAACAATCAGCCAAAAATCTTCCCGCAGTGACGCGATGCAGGCCAAACAAGTAATCGACTGGAAAGTAAAAACAATTTGCATGCTAATGGCCAAAGCCGCAGCAACTCATAGACCCGTACAAGTCTATCGTAAGATTCCTTGTCACAGGAAATTATATGCAAGAAGACTAATTTAGCACGACAGAAACTCAGAGCTTCTGAGGAGCGTTTTGGAAATAAATGAGCTATGCAACAGCATGCTGATAACACAAATAACTGAACACATAAATGTGGAGAACCATTTTCAGCCATAGCTGTTTAGGCTAATGGGATTAGCCGTCTACCGTGTCCATATCCCCACGTACATGTAACGTGTAATGTTCCCCACGTACGTGTAACGTACATCACATACACATGCCCAATATGTATATTCATGGGTAAATATGTATAATTTATATTTAAAAAACAAATATAGCTTGTATAACATATATAAATATATATATAAATATATATATATTGCAGTATGTTTCCAGGTGTATGTGTATGCGAGTCTATGGACTGCATCATAGCACTTTTCTACTAATCATAGCACTGTGCAATGTATTATATGCCTCTCACTTCCTCATTCACACACACACACACACACACACACACACCATACAGCGGTGGCAGAGGCTGCCAGGCAAGGTGCCAACCTGCTCACTGGAACATACTGTTCAGTATATAGTATGGCGTGGTATGTTCCAGTGTACTGCATACATGCATAAGAACTGAAGCTGGTCTTATCACATCTTATTACACATGTTCTAGCGCGTTTAGATCTAGCGGAAATAGAAATATTCTGAGTGAACTGCTCTGCATTGTAGTATGGTTGTATGGGTAGGCAACTAAGAACCACCCCGGGCAAGGTGAACAGGTTAACTTTTCAAATGGTCGAACCAGAAGATACACTCTGGCTAGAGTTTGAGATGTTTTAGTTTCAAATACAGTCTGGCTAGAGTTTGAGATGGTTATTTTTCAGATACATTCTGGCTAGAGTTTGCGATATTTGCTGTTATGGCCTACAATACTCTCAAATGCCCTCGTTACTGTTCATTATTAGAATTAAAGATTTAATTATGGACTATTATCAAATAAAACAAGAATGAATCATGTAGTGGGAACCACCCCCCTTCCTGTATATCTCTCGTACACTCCTGTATATCTCTCTTACACGTAGCCAAAGGAGTACATTACTGAGGCATCAGTCATGTCAACTCATGATGGGAGTCTTTGCCACCAAGTGGGTGACGTGGAAACGCTGCCAGCGTGAACCGACAAGACGATTTACAACGGCCATGGTCCTGCTGTTTGAATGTCAGCTGATGCTTCGCTTAACTAAAACAGCACGTTTCCACGGCGATAATGAAGGACTGCCTTGTCAGAGACGGTTGAATGAGCGACTGAGTCATCACGAAGCTGATGTGTCACATTTGTGTGTGTTTTGTGGATGGCCAACGATGTGATTACAATCACTCTTCACAAGCTGTGGGAGGTGATGGAGTTTGCATTCAAAATGTTACAGAAACTGTGGCCCTCTGTCATACCTATTGTCAAATCTACTTCCCACTTTTTTACATTAACAAATGAGAATCTCAATGTAGTTTTGGGTAACTGGTAGTTTAATCATACAACTGTACCACTCCATTCATACTGATTGGTGATCTGTCAAAACACATGTTTTGTGTCACCCATAATGAATTCCCTATTTTCTATCATAACACTTTTGTCACCTTTGTCACCTATCTTTCTACACGAATGGGACTGAAATGATCGGAAGCGGAGTCTTTAATGTGCCAGCTGCCAGACCCTGTGTGCCAGCGCCCAGGTCGGGACAGGAGCCTTTGTACTGCCATGACCTGCACCTGTGGTCGGTGGACTCCTTTGAACTACTTTTCCTTTCAAACGGAGTTCACAGTAAACAGTGCAAGTACACTTGGTTCTCCCTCTCTCACTTTCTCTCCCTCTCTCTCTCTCTCTCTCCCAATTAGTCTGTTTTAATTTTTTAAGGGTCTTCCTTCCATTCGCTTGGACATTTTTCAGCATTTCTAAATAGCCGAACCAAAATCATACCAGTGTTTAAAATAAAATTTTTAAAAAAAAAAAAAAAAAAAAAAAAGTAGTAATATATTTGGCCTACTGGTTTTAAAAGCACACAAAGCACATTGCATATCCAATCATACTTGAAGTCTCCAGTGTGGCTCTCACACTCCACTCAAATGACTGGACTGTAACTGTAACACTGAATAAGTGAACTCAGTGCCAAAGCGAAGTTTTTGTTGCAGTCAGGGCCAGCTCTCCATTGACACACAGGACTGTAGCCTCTATGCAGAGTAACAAACATGGATTTCTGCATGATAGCCTATAATATACTGTTTGCATTTTTATGGAAAATTATCATTCATATGGCGGCGTACTACTCATTCAATTTCAATTCAAATTTATCAAAATGAATTAAATTGATCTCATGCTTTTAGGATTTTGACATGAGGCAAATTTAGAATTTGGTAATTTTTTCCATCAAAAACAAGTCTGGAAATAAAGGATGGTCTTATATTCTGGATTCTATACTCTGGGCTTGTACGGTATTTTGAGTTGATGTTGAATAAATGGTGATGGATCCACATGCTGATTTGATTTGCAAACAGTAGATGAGTTGTTCTTCCATAACTGATCAAGTCAATCTACCTCTGTAATTCCTGGCTCATCTTAGATTGATTTCCCTCTGATGCAGCCTGGTCTCCCGTGACACCCTTTGGCAGGACAGGTGTCAGGCCTGGGCAGATGGCTCCGTGCCCCTTCGTCAAACTCATTTGATTTTCCCAGAAGAGACACCAGCACAGACCCTTCCCACTGCCCACTCCAGTGATGGTCTGGCTGTGGAGCTTTAGACTCGGCTCACATGGGCCGTTTGGCTTTGCTCATATGTTGCTGCTCTTGTAATTCCTTTGTTTTGGTCCTCACAACCCCTGCTCCCCACCCTCTCCCTGAAGCCTGTGTGTTTTTGTTGTTGTTTGTTTTGTTTGTTTTTTTTTAGTTTTGAGGGTGATGTAGTGCTGTAGCAAAACAGCAAAAACAACACATTTTCTGAATGCTAAGCTGGTCTTTCGAAAAATCAGCAGCAGCAGAGTCATAGAACAGGTTTTTTGACCACCAGAAAGTTCTTTGAGGCTCAATAACAAATTTATGCGTCTGAAAGGGACCCAGGAGCACTGATAAGCGTCTTATTCAGGCTCATTTAAAAGGGCTAGAACGAAACGATTCCTATTTCCCACCCACCCTGGAAAATTCATGAAGGAACAGGGGATTGGACCAGAGATAGTTCCAAACGATCTTTGATTGGACTGTGCAAAAAAAGGAGGTGTATGTTAGCGGTGCCAACGTCAATAAGCTCCTCGTTTCAGATTGGCTTGTTTGAGCACGGCCATTTCTAGCTTGAAATTTACATGCAGAAGGAGCCGGGAGAAGTTTTTGGTATGGTCCATTGGATACCTTAAGCTACTTAAATTCAACAATTAAATGTAAATGGTCAACAGGTAAATGTGGTATGACATTCTATAACTTCTTTAATACAAATGCTGATTAATGCCCTGCCTTTATAAAGAGGGTTTTACATGACTTGTGACAGTATGGGACATTTCAGCATTTTGTAATAGTTGTAAACACATTGAGTTTGCATTATATTAGAATAGAATAGAATTCTAGAAAGGGAGAGGGGCAGAAGAAGGGTTCTGAGACTTCCAGCAGGTTTCAACACCTACCAGTGGAATAGGGCTCTTATAATGGTTACTCTAGTCACTCAGTGCATCAGTATGGGTAAACAACACCAAAGGCAGAATGGATAAAAAAAAGTTTCGGGAGAGTGCTGAGTGCAAATTAGGATGGATTTGGGCAGGAAGAGACAGACGCTGTGAGACTCTCCAGCCAGTGGGTGGCTGAATGCCAAAAGCCACACAAGCGCACTGCAAACACTGCAGAGAGGGTGCAAACAGAGATGGCAAACAGAAGTTAAACAGACCCAGTCACTCTGCATCTGCTATCAAAGCTGCACAGTGATTGCCCACTTAAATGACCTCTGTTTCAGGAAACTATTGCTAAGCCTAAACCATTATGGTTACTGTCAAATGAATGGGCAACTACAAAGCACATACTTACAGTATCCCTGCATGATTAATACAGTACACCAATATAAAATATTGCTACAAAGATTTTAGTAAACACATTTCTCAGAGATAACCTGCAGAAACCCCTCATGACACTAAAGTGGATGCATCCCACAGTTTCTTTGTGACAGTCAAACAACGTTCTGTCGATTTTGCTGTCCTCTACAGATATTAACACTTCTCCATGTCTGACAGTCTAGTCAAAGGGTCACATGGGTCAGCAAAGCAATTAGCCCGACTGGTAGCTTTTTTAGTCTCTGACAGTCTTGAAAGCACACACACACACACACACACACACACATACATACACACACACACATACACACACATACACATAGAGACACACATACACACAGCAGGAGGCAGTTCATATACAGGGACAAGCAAGCAGGCACCTCACAAGCTAAATATTTTCTTGCATCTCCCCTGAGCATGGCACAATTAATAAAAAAAGATGGGCAAAATCAGAAAGAAACTAACCAAAAGAAGAGAGAGATTAAAAAAAAAAACATCAGAGTGGTCATTAATGAAAGTGACAGTGGGGGTTAGCTTTGGCGCACACACACACACACACACACACACACACACCTACAGTACCCACCATCAGTCTGCCCTTCTAAAGTTAATTGGAGGGAAGCAGCTCCCTTTTGAAGTCCCACCTTTGCTACACTTTTAGCCTCATGTTCAGACCCTGCACCACCTGCAGAACCTCAACTCCCCTCTCATCCACAGCAGTAATACAAACCATTTAAGGAGTCAGAGGAGGAAAAGCAGACTGCTGGAAACATGTTAAGTTTCAGAAATATGTGGAAATTAGGTTAGATTGTTCTTATACTAATTTTAAAGGAATCTCTATCATACTATCAATGCTGATATCAAGTAAAACAATCCAGCCAGAACAATCCACTTGGAGTTGGACTAAAAAGTTCAAAATTATCATCATCAACCATTCTTTATGGCTGTCCGTGACAAGACGTCATGGTAGCAGAAAAAATATACAAATAGATTTGTGTAAATTCATGAGATTTAGCTGACCAAATTACTCTGGGCCCCTCGCTTTGACATGGTGAAAGAAACGAAAGCTTAACCCTATTTGAACCCTATTTGAAGCAAGCAGACAGACAGCAAAAGGTCTGTCCCAACACCCAAGAATTGTTCTCTTTCCTCCACATTTATGGCACACAGCAAGGGTTGTGCATGGGTGCCTGCCACTGAGCATGAAGAAAAAAAAAAGAAAAAGAGAAAAAAAGTGCTGTTGGATTGGCAGTGTGGTCTAAATACAGTGCGAATGGGAGCAAGCATGACCTAATGCCTATTGGCATCCACCGCTGAGTGAGAAGAACATTGCATGGAGCAAGCGGCAGGAGGTGGTGGATAGCTAAAATCACCGCGGCCGCCACAAGCTGCTCTGCCCTGCAGGAACGGGAAAGGCCGAAACGCAATAAAAGAGGAGACGGAAGACTGAGAGCGGAGTTCTGCACGGGTGCATCGTAGCAGGGTGCCGAGATATGCACCCATTATCACGGTCATAAAATGTAGGATGCACTTTGTCGTCTGTTGTTACAATACTGTGATGAGTATATAGGACACCACTTACACACGCACACACTATATTCTTACACGTGAATGCGATGAAAACATCTGAATTTGAGAGGGAGATCGAAGACCCACTTGCAGTGTAGGTAATCTATTAGGTCAAAAAATGAAAATGTTGCCGCCTTGAAGACCTCATCATAGAACGAAATGAGGGCAATGGCCTATCCAAAATTGTCTCATTCATCATCAAGTAGTTAAGGTGTCAGAATTTTTTGCGAGAAGGAGCTACTGTACGGTTTTGAGGCTGCATTTCTCCCCTACTCTGATCTCGAACAGTTGAGTATATGTCTGCTTCACATTCCTCTCTGATCAGTGTCGTTGGAGGCATTAAACACGATTGATCATGACAGCGAAGAGTTAAACAGAAATTGTATTCATACGACATCACAAATAGCCCTTAATTAAAGTGTGGGTTCACATCTGACACTATGAGTCTGACATGTATTAACTGGGCAGGAGCTGGGCAGGAGCTGTACAGATCACGCAGCTGCCACAGTGCACTGTAGGCTCTCTTTGTCTTTTAAAAGAGTACATCAAAGGTCAGTTCTAGGGTCAGTATGAAAAGCTCAAAGGCAGCCAAAGAGCCTGACGAAAAAAGAAGACAAAAACTGTGTGGGATCAATGACGCCGCTTTTTCTTCTCATCGGCTATTGATGTTATTGAAACGAGAGGCAAAGTGATTTACACCAGAAAGGACACTAACTGTCTCATGGTATGCCGTCTTCAGCTCTGACACAGCGTTTTACTGGCCCATCACTTATCTGACACAATCGTTTATCTCCACGCTAATGCGAGCAGAAGGATGGAGCTCGCTCAAGCAAAGTAATGAGGATGGGGATTTGTACGGAGCCATTGTTTGTGTGCAGCATTCTATTTCCGCTACACAAAGCTAACAAAGCATTTGGTGTTTCTTTAATTGCCATGTTTTGCTTAAATATTTAATATATAATATAACTATATCTGCTGATAATGAAATCAGATGCTCTCCGTCATAGTGTGTTGCGATTAAAAACAACAATCCATTTGAGTAAACTCCCAATGGTGTAAGGGAGGACACTGCTCAGTGCCTGTTCACTCGCTCAGATAATCCCTACTATTTGAGTGAGAATCCGCCTTCTCAACCCCGTAAGCCCTCAGTACACAACTCCTAGTGCCAGGCCAGATCACCCATTGATCCTTAGGAAAAACCATAGGGGCAGCATTACATGAGAACCATATAAACACACACGCACACACACACACACACACACACACACACAAACACACACAAAAGTGCATCCAGGCACACAGACACACATAAGCACACACACATACCCACATGCAGGGGATACACTCATGTGAGCATGTACATCCTTACAAAGATAGGGTAAAGAGGCCAGATCAAAGACACACACACACACACACACACACACACACACACAGAGAGACTCAGGGCTGTTGGGGGATCATATACATGGTGGGTAATTAGGGCTGCAGGGACAGGAAGTGAGGGATGAAATGTTGGATAAAAGAGAGAGAGAGAGACAGTGAGAGAGAGAGAGAGATCGCCTACAGCCAAATGTGTCATTGTCATGGTAGTACAACTCAAGACAGAAAGAGCCACTTGGCATGATGCTAACACCACTAGGATTATATGTGCAATTATGGGAAACAAGACAGACAGACAGACACACACACACACACACACACTCACACACACACACACCGTAACATTATGTGATCACATATACTGTACTGAAACACTGTACTGGAATATAGCACCAAATTGCTACCAAATGAAACTGCAAACGTGATCCGAGTGATGGCCAAGGCCAGTGTGTGAAGATTAGGAAGACAAACAACTTGGAGGTGGTTTCAGTCTTTCACGGTTGTGTGACACACACTCCTCCCCGCGCCACGACTGGTACATGGCAGCTCACTGTGGATTACCGCAATACAAAAAAAAAATAAATAAATAAAATAAAGGAGTGGCCTGGGACAATGCAGTTTTATTAGGCTATTTAATCTGTCAGCCAAACTGGTGGCAAGGGGGACATTGCAATAAGAGACGGCCTCACTCCGGCTCAAGGGGAAACCTTTCGAAGTGCTGCTGCGAAGCAGACGGCATCGCATTCTTCCACAACGCTAAGACACACAAAAACACCAACAGTCTCACAGCCACTGTGATGAGCGTGTCTTCATGGCTGGCTCTGTGAAGCTAAAGGCTGTGGCTCTACTGTTTAGTTTCAGTGATGCACATAGTGCCTCATATCCAATCAAAGTCATTTTAACCAGACCTAATAAGTGATTATGCATCATGACATTTTATTCGTTTGTCAATGAAATTGATTGATGAGAGATACCTGCAGTAGATACAAGGGCTTTGGGTGAGCTGAATACAGTAATAGTGACAGTAAAGATGCTATGGCATAAAAAATAAGAATCGTAAAAAAAATCTTAATGGGAGCACTCTGGCCCATTAAGGTAATCAGGATAATCAATCTGGCCCTCCACTTAACAAAGATGAAGGAAGATGGAGCCAATTCACAGACAGAAAGTGAAAAAATGAGAGAGAGTGTGACTAGGAAGAGAGAGAGAGAGAGAATGAGGTAAGGGGGGAGCGACAGAGTAGGGATGCTATTACTGTAAAAAGAGAAGGAAGAAAGCGCAGTGAATACAAAGCTCAGGATGAAAGGATCTTCCGGAGCATAGTTTGCCATATTGGATTTACCAAATGCTCCTGAAGCTATTAGACAGCAGACTAGTCAGCAGACCACACACAAAGGCTCTACAAGAAAGATCCTGGTGGAACTGGATCAGATCCCAAGTCCAGGCATACGCATTACAGTACAGTACAGTGTCTGACCATATGTCTTATTACATAATACCTACAACAATGTCGTAAATATGTTATAACACATTGAGGCTAATGTCCTCACACCATATAACATTATATAACATTTTATTAGTATAATTTTACATTACAGATGGTAGGTGTGAGGTCCCACTAATAGCTGGTCTGAGGAGATAGACTTAGCTTGTGAAAGGCTGTGAGGGTCACTAATAATCTTGGAGCCATCAGGGGACGGGCTTGCAATACTGAGAGGGGAGCTGTAGACACAGAGGGGGAGACGGATGGCACTGCCGCACGCTCCCAGGATCATCCCCCTCGCCGCTGATCACT